>JAQFXZ010000511.1:0-18722 GCA_034694025.1 Ceratophysella scotica | reverse complement strand
CTGGTTTTATCGTATGGATGGTAGCGGCGTTCCGTCCTTCCAGCGACGCGAAGATTTCGCTCATGGAAACGTTGCTGGGTCGAAGTTCCAGGTTTTGTATAGCGGATGACCTCCGTCATACCACTACTATCCGAATCCGAGCTGAAAATAAATGAATTAAAAAACATAAGCAAAATCCAACGAAAAATGTAAACAAGAAATCATCACAAGGACCATTTGTGCTTAATGATAACAATCTTTATCAAATCAAATACATAGCATAATTAAAGAATAAAGTTGATTGAAAATAGTGCAAATCATCTTACCTAGAGTTTAATGGTGGAAGACAAACGCCTTTGTCACCGAAAGTCCAAACCTCCTTTTCCTCGTCAGTGGACGATGCCTCCTCCGCCTCACTTCCGGACGGAGATGGGTAGTCTCCGTCCGAATCTTCCGACCCTTCGGATTCGGAGTTTGATTCGGTGTCAGATGTTTCTTGTAAATCTGACGAATCCTCGCCAGATTCGCTTGACTCCGAAGAAGATCCCTCTTCGTCAGCGACAAAGTCTGGATCTTCATAGCTTCTACGTCCGTTCATTTTTGTTACAATTATATATTCGAATACCTACTCAAAACTGAGAAGGAAATTCGTCTAGGAATGCATTTATAAGGTCGAACTGGGTAAGAAATGACAACTTTTGAGAAACAAGAGGTTCGCCTCCAGTCAGCTCGGACTAACAGTCAAAACAAATTGAAAAGGTTTATATTGTGTGCTTACTCTATTATTTTAAGTGGAAAACACAAAGGTCAGTTTGAGACTGTTTTCATTGAAAACAGAAATGACAAAACATGTTTTTATGTACAAGAATAGAAGGGATTATACCGAGTCTTTTCCAAAACAATGAGAGTAAATGCATTTTGACAGATCAACATTATTGTTGCTGTCATTGCATAAAGTATGAGCTAGTGCACTGGACAGAAGGACATGTACCTAACGGAATCTACAATCCAATGGAATGCCTAGCATTTTATCATAAAGTTCAAGTATACAGGCCCTGAATTTGGCCTGCTGCACCTTCTTGAACTTGAACCCGGATGAAATATGAGAACAAATAAATAAATTAGTGTCACAGTTTGAAATGAAGGTTAAAAAGATGATATAAAAATGGATACTTTTTTCAGCAGCAGACCACATCCTCTCCAGAGCTTCTTCTTGACGAAGCTCTTACTCCATTCAACAATTTTTCAAAAATAAAAGATAAAGTAAAACTATAGCTTAACTACGCTAGAATTCGGAAATAAGGGTAAGCTTACAAAAATTTGAAGTAGAATTAGAATTTGACTAAACTGATGATAAAGTGTTCTAAAGTACTTCTTTCGCCACCTAAGCTAAAATAATTATAGTATGCTAGAGTAAAAGTATAATGCATAAAGTTGCCCGGCCTAACCTAACAGAATAAAATATATCTTGGTAACTTGACCCAGCAAAGCCAACCTTTAGATTTCCAAAGAAATACTAGGCTATGCTATGATTTTCTTTATCTAATAAACCTAAAAATTTTAAATTAGATTGGGGACAAATGTTTTGCAAGAAGTGTCTGCAACCATGGAAGCGACTACATTCGATAGAATGTAAATACGACCCTGAGGAGGAAAAGCTATTTATTCAGCTGGTGGAGAAGTTGGAGCGGGAAATTTTTGGGGACGACTTCCGAGTTGCTGCTCCAGCTAAGAAAAGGAAACGTTTCATCTTTACCAAGAAGGAAAAACGAAGCGGAGCATCTTCCAAGAAGGCGAAACCAAGTGAAATTATTATCGACTGAAGAAGTGCCTGGACTATCTACTAAAAAGTAATTCTTAAAAATTAAAATGCCACATGTTAATCAAAGTAGAGGTGAGGCAGCAAGAGTGGACTGTTTAGGAATCTTTCTTCATTACAAAACGAAGTGTAAGCCATGCAATCGTAATTTTTCAAGCCCCAAAATTTTATTCAAGCATAGAGTTCTCTACCACCCTGAATTTTCCGACTGTATAATATGTGGCACATCAAATTACTATCAAACGGAGGCGTCCTTTCACAAGTGTACTCCATCATGCACTCAATGTTATAAAAAATATACTCCCGGGATTGATGGGACTAAATTACAAATATTTAATAATTATGTAAAATGTAGCGTAGTGGACTGCGTGAATTTTCACGTTGTCAAATACACGGCCCATGGAAGAAATACGGATAGGGAATATTTCGTTTTCAAAACAGTTAAGCGAATAAACACACCGCGGCTATCCAGATTTTTAGATCATTATTTTGCTGATAAATATGGTATTCCTGGAATTGAGTATCATGAATATGAAGAATGAAGGAATATTTGATGTTAAATAAATAGATCCGTCATCAAATGAATGATACTGAATGTTTTATTTATTTATATCTAGCAATGGGACAAAGAACCTGCACATTTTGCAATCTGCAAGTAGAAAGTGAAGCTGTTCTGACACTTCACTGGTTTCACTCTCATCCAGAATGGTGCCCAGATTGCAGGCCCACTCATATGATTGAGCAAGGGTGTCATCAGAGTGCAGATTTCGAGCCTGACGACTGCTGGACTAGTTTTTTAAACTCTCTCGATCCGTCCATCTCAAATAATGTGGAGCTAGGGCAAAACGTAGTTAATCTTGTGTCAACTGCCTCTGTAAGTGAAAGTGACTTGGAGATTCCAGGGCAATGCTCAATTTCCCCAATCGAGGTCATCAATCAATCATCTCCTATACCTCATACGAGTTCTATCCGAGCAGACATGAGCACTCCCAGTCTCGAGACACGACCTAATGAAAGTTCACGTGTGGAAGATGACGAATCTCCTAAAGAACAATTTAACGTGCTTCAATATATGCAAGAGCTAGCTGAGTCTTATCATATTAACCCGATGCAGTTAATTTCTACTGGTTCAAGTCCAAGCAAGCGTCCTTCTTACAACGAACTTGACGAGCCTGCTGCCAAATCCCCAAAGAGTGACTCAACTGACACATGTAATTCAAGTGATTCACCAAATGATTCACCATATGATTCACCCAGTGTCCTGACAAGTGATGATTTGGACATGTTTGACCATTTCGCTTTTAGCGAATGCTTATGTCCTATATGTGAAACAAGGTATATAGACATCCACGACTTTGAAGTACATATATTCGAAAAGCACCCAGAGTTTTATGAGACGTGTCAGTTGGGTGGCGTATTACCAGAGATGCAAATTCCCATCAACTTACAACTTGATTGCTACAATAATTCTTCCGTCAGTCAGTACAGTGCTGACTTGACTGACATTCAAGTTGATTGCATAGATGAACTTTTAGATAATGTTCAGGACGATACTGTGAGGATATTACGTGAGCAAGTGGACGTTCGCAAAAACTATAAAGTCTTCTTCATGTTTGGTGTCTTGTTTTATAAGATTGGTGTTGACGGTGAAATGGAGACTACGTCGGCAGGATTCACATCGTTTGCCCATTCAATTTTGAATAAATCAATGATACCGAAAACTTTAAGACTTGTCAGAGAGCAGATTGAGGCTCAAATTGAAGGTTTCACATGTGAAAGAAGTGGGTGGACAGTGGAGTCAATTAATCGCTTTGAGTTTGTGCTAAGTACTTATCGTCCTCACAGAGGAGGGCGATATATAAATCTTCCGTATCCCCTGGAGAACACGAAGGCTATTCTAAATATTGACAATAGTAGAATCACTGAAGATGGAGACCACGAAAAGTGCTTTCTGTGGTCAATTTTAGCTCACGATGACTTCTGTGGTAAACCCAGCACGAACCGTAATCGCTGTAAGACGGACAAGTTGGTGAGCACATATAAGAAGCATACACACCTTGTGAATACCAAGGGATTGACTTTCCCAATGACTCTGGAACAATTACCTAAATTCGAGAAACTTAACCCCACAATTTCATTGACTGTAGTGGGATATATCGTCCCCGATAATTACAGTGAGCCTCCTCCAAGAAAGAAAACCAAGTCGGGTAGGTTTGAGCCAGAAACTTATCAAGAACTACGTAAACGGTTCAGTGTACTAGATGAAAATACTGTGGTATTCCACAACAGTGCCAAAAAGAGAGAGAAACATGTGGACTTGTTGCTGGTAGTTGATGACGACAATGCACACTTTTGTCTACTCAGAAAGTTGGAAACATATTTGACAAAACCAGGACATAATAATAAGAAGTTAATATGCAGAAATTGTCTGCAATGTTTCGCTCAGGATAGAACTTTTTTGGATCATGGACAGTACTGTATACAAGTTCAGCGGACTAGATTACCGTTTGAAGGAAGTCAAATTCAATTCAATCGATATGATCGCATGATTCCGGTAGCGTTTCGATTTTACGCTGACTTTGAAGCCCTTTTACCGGACTACATTGACAATAATCCGGAATTAATGAAGAGAGTAAAAAAGAACAGAGACGCTTGTAAGAGATCCAACACTGCTCGCCTTCAAGTACACGTACCGTGTGGGTATGCATGGGTTTGTGTGGATCACACTGGTCGGAAGATTGCAAGTGACTACTATCACATGACTGAAGTGGATGAGAATGTAACAGAACGGTTCGTCAAATCTATTGTAAATCAATGTGAAGTTCTGACGAAAAAGTTTGAAACGTACCAAGCGGAAGCCAAGGAGAAGATGCAAATTGATGATGATGTTATGGAGGAATCAACACGAGAGGGAAAGTGCTTCTTCTGTAAAGAAGACTTTGTAAATGATGACCCAAATGACCCAGCAAAAGCTATTGTCAGACACCATTCTCACTTACCTCCTTACAACTTTGAAGGTTTAGCTCATAATTCTTGTAACTTGGCTGGGGAGCTTAAAGTTATATTTCCAGTATTTATTCATAATTTTGGATCATACGATTTACACTTTATTATGCAAGCTCTTGGAGATTTAAAGATTATTGAAGTGGTAGAGAAAGCTAATGCAATACCTAAGAGTACGGAAAAGTTTTTGTCTCTGATTTTGAATGATAATATTATATTCCTCGACAGTCTTGCATTTACATTATGTTCTCTTGATAAACTTGTTGAAACTATGACCAAGGACGGTACTGACAAGTTTAGTATAACCCGTCAGGAATTCCAAGAAGAAGTAAAAGCAGGTGGCGACATCAACCTCCTATTTCAAAAAGGGGCATATCCCTACTCATTGATGAAGACTGTTGCAGATTTTGATCGAGATTCCCTACCCTCTGCCATCGACTTTTATAATGACATCAAGGAAGAAGCAATTGACGGCTCCACCTACAAACATGCTCTTAAAGTCTGGGAGAGCTTCCAAATACAGAATATGGGACAATACCATGACCTATATTGTCGGTATGTTGCATTTAATTTCATAATCTATTCGTTCTTTATTTATTATTATTTTTTTACTAATGCGACTCGGTTGTTGATGCCGTGCTTTGTGAACTCTTATATAAACTCATTCGTTTTTATCTTTGCTGTATATTTATAGACTCGACACTGCCTTGCTGGCAGATGTAATTGAGAACATGAGGACGATCATGAGAGAAAGTTATGAACTGGAACTCGCTCATTATTTCAGCATACCAATGATTGCACTGGATGCCTGTTTAAAAATGACAGGCGTAAAATTGGATCATATTTCGGATAGTACAATGCATTGTTTTATTGAAAAGGCTATTAGAGGAGGCTACGTCAGCGTGGGAGGAATCCGGGCAGCGAAAGCGAACAATAAGTATATGGGGAACGAGTACAACCCACTACAGTCATCTAGCTACTTGCTTTATTCAGATGCGAATAATCTTTATGGTAAGTAAATAAAAATATTACCTAATGTAGTAAAATTGAAAGAAACAACTATTGAATATGTTTAATTATTAATGTTTTCTCCGTTTTATATTTTTGTTATTTCTAGGTAAAGCAATGTGCCAGACTCTTCCAGAGGGAAAATTCAAATGGCTGGATGCAGAAGAGCTAAATGAGGTTCAAAGTGATATTCATGGATTCATCAATAACGTGAAGTCAAACGGAGAAACCGGATATCTATTTGAAGTTGACATAGAGATTCCTATAGAACTACATCCCAAATTCAACGACTATCCACCGGCTCCACTGAAGAGATGTGTGAAAGCAGAGGAATTATCTCAATCGTTCCAGCATCCATTAATTGAGCATCTCGAGATTGGACCCTCTATTTACAGAACTCCCAAACTCGTCGCTGATCTCCACAACAAGAAAAATTATATTGCTCATTATTCAACGCTTCAAGTATACATTGATATTGGATGTAAAATCACTCGTGTCCAACGCGTACTATCATTCAAACAATCTGCATGGATGAGATCATTTATCGAATATAATACTTCGATGAGGTCTAAAGCCAAGACGGACTTTGAAAAGAACTTTTGGAAGCTTTGCAGTAATTCGACTTATGGGTAAGTTTTTAATTTAACACAAAATCTGTCCAAACAAAATTTATCAAATATTATTCAATAAATCAAAAAAATATAAATAACAATTTTCTCTTTTGATACTTTTTCATAGAAAAATGATTGAGCAAGTTCGAGATAGAAGTCATGTGAGAATTGTATTCACCGAAGCAATGGCCCACAGCTACACTAAGAAGCCAACCGTTCAAGCTATAATCCCTATTAATAAAAATACTTGCTTGTTTATGATGAAAAAGTTAAATGTTTTTCTCAACAAGCCCATTACGGTTGGCGTAACTATAATGGAATTATCAAAATCAATTATGTACAATATGCATTATAATTGTATTCAGAGCTTTTACAAAGAAAAGGCTAACCTTCTGTACAGTGATACTGATTCGCTAATTTACCATCTAGAAACTGAAGATATGTACGAAGATATGAAGCAAAATATTGAGTGGTTCGACATGTCAGAGTACGCACCAGATCATCCTATATTTGGGAAATTCTTAGACAATACGAACAAAAAGGTACTTGGAAAGTTTAAAGATGAGTTTCACAATTCTGTAATTACTCATGTAGCTTGTCCTAGGCATAAAATGTACGGCTTGCGGTCAATTAAAATAGCAAGTAATGAAAATGACAAGGATCGCAAGCCACATGATCCCATTATCTACAAAAAGGATGAAAGTGGAAACTGGTTGTATGAGGTGAAAGAGAGTAAAAAAGCAAAAGGAATAACGGCAGTAGCAGTTCGAAACCAGATTCCTCTTTCCGACTATGAAAATGTATTATTATCAAAGGAATTACAAACATACGTCGATATGAAATGTATTAGGAGTACTAAACATGTCCTTTACACGGAGCAAATTAGAAAAAAAGCATTAAATGGGTTCGATAGCAAGAGATTTGCAATTGACTCTGTAAATAGCTTGGCATTTGGACATAGAGATATTCCCTTGTATGATTCCTAATATTGAATAAACGTGTTATGTACTTTAAGTGTGTTCAAATATGTATTTTGATTCTTTATATCTTCTGAAATTTTCAAGAACTCCTAGGAAACTTGTAGGTAGGGATCCTACTAGGAGAGCTCTAGGAACCCTTGCTAGGAGAGCCATAGGAATCCCTGCTAGGAGAGCCCTAGGAATCCCTACTAGAAGCCCTACTAGGAGGCCTACCAGGATCCCTATCTTGAACCCCTACTAGGAGCCCTAGATGGGTCTGAGGGAGGATCGGAGGTCGAAAAACGCCTTTACAGAAGAAAAATGCAACAAACTTAAATTGTCAGGATGCTGGCAGGCTATCTATATTAGTAGGAACTAGACTAGCATCAATCAGTATCAATCATTATGTCGGGAAGTACGTTTGACCCTAGCCTTTGTGCTCCATTTACGCTGTGTTTGAGTGGAATGACTAAATCTGGAAAATCCACACTAACAGCACACATTTTACAACGTAGAAACGAAATCATTAAGACTGAGAGCGGGGAACCGATTAACAAAGTTCTATATTGCTACATGGAATATCAAACGAAGCTATTTGAACACCTAAAATCTACAGTTCCTTGTATTGAATTCGTTAAGGGTCTACCAGATGAATATAGTGACGGTACTGATAAGCCCTCGATTGTAATTCTTGATGATCTTCAATCAGAAAGTGCAAAAAGTAAGGATGCCAACGCTGCATTTACACGAACCTCACACCATCGCAATGTGAGCATTATACTACTTGTTCAGAACTTTTTCCACCGAGGATTACGAGATATAACGACCAACTGTCACTATTTGTGCATTTTGAAGAATCCGAGAGACTCAAGCTTTCTGGCCTGCATCAGTCGTCAGATGAACGGAGGGAAAAATAATCAAAATATGATTGATGCCTACAAACACGCCATCTCTAAACCTTATGGTTATTTATTTGTAGATTTAACGCAAAATCAAAACGATCTATTTAGATTGAGGGATAATATATTCCCAGAGAACTGTACAATCTATGTTGCTAAATAAATAAAATGACGAGAGCCTATGTTTGTGATTAAGTTTCACTGTGTTGTTTTATTTATTTCAAGTCCTCCATTGACAATTACAGATAGCATTGCTGGAATGGTTTCAACATTGATAAATACCTTGGCTGAGCCATACGAGAAACTCTGCTCAATAGATATGCACTTTCTTCCAGTCATGGGATGCATCGCAATTTCCACATTAACTTGATCAGGATTTGATAAAGGTTGAACCTCTTTTTTGAGTTCAAAAGCATCAAGGGCCACGTCAACAAATTCTATCGGTTTGGGAGACTTCTTGTGCTTCTTTATTTGCTCCACTTTTTCCTTTGATTTTTGCTTCATGACGGGTTCCACGTCCTTCTTAGATTTTTGCTTCACGACGGGTTCCACGTCCTTATTAGATTTTCGCTTCAGGACTGGCTTCACCTTAGCTATTGTAATAAAGGTACAAGTTTTACTCTGATGCTCACAATTGGAAAACATTAAAAAATAAAAAATAAATAAATAAATAAATAAAATTCAAACTCAAAATTACCTGGTTTGAGAAGAGATGAAAAATCCATTGTGGAGTCGGTGACAGTTGAGGGGAATGTGATCAAATACTAACTATTCTCTCTTCTATTTAAGGATTTGTCCTCTCTGCTCAAATCTGTCTGAGTACTGCAGCAGGTGCACTTAATGCTAATATCTTCACATGATATGTTTTCCGCTCCGTCTCCTTGATCACTACTTGAGGTCAAGGCTAACCAGTACCTCTCAAGAAGTTTAAATAAACACATCTTGATTCCTTTTGGATCCAGCTATAAATGACCCACTTTCTGGAGTTGTTCCGTATAAAATACTCCACGCAACGTTTTCCCATTTCCATCAGAAAGGACATAAACTCTCGGATTTGTCTCCTTTATACTTTTAATCTTAAAAACTTCATTTATGTAATTTTGTTTATAACCCTTTTCAAAGGTCGTTTTCCGTTTCGCTACAAGTACATTGTCGTTAACACTGAACCGAGGTACAGTATAATCTGCAGGCTTCTCGTCACCATATAGATTCCTTCGAACCTGATCTTGATTGTTCTTGCATACTTGTACAGGTGCCATTTTAATACTACGATGATATGAATTGTTGTATAGATTCTCAAAATATTTCAATTTATCCACAAATTTGCGGGTTTTTTTATGTGTCAGATATCGTTGAATTTTTGTAAATAGGGTCCTTATAAATCTTTCCACAACACAAGATTTTACTTCTGAGTCCACTGAAAACAGCTCAATTCCTTTGTCTACTAAAAATTTTTGCATTGTGCTGTTGAAGAACTCAGTTCCTTTATCAGCCTGAATCCGTTTAGGTAATCCTCCACTTCTTTGAAAAATTCTTTCCAATCCACGCTTCACAACGCCACTTGTTTTATTGGACAAAGCTTCAATCCAACTTTTCTTTGAAAATATGTCAATTATGACCAATAAGAAACGTTTTTTGTTATTATATCGTGACTCGGACTGTATGTCCTTTAAATCCATAGCCCATTGTTCAAACATTTTTGAAACGTATACTCGACGTCTTCTGAAATTTCTACGTGGTGGAAAGTGGAGTGTATAGGCAGGTACAGAGCTCAATGCATTCTTCACAGTCTTCAACGTTAGGTTCAAGTTGGCGTCCTTTTTAAAGCCTGCGGGACTACTGAAGCTTCCTTTGAGTCTATAATTAGGATACCTCCTCTTAGCAGCAGCCTCCATGGTGAATAAGCTTTAAGTAGGAAATACAGCGGAATATATACCCATTTCTCTTCCCGACTTCAACATGAGAGGGCGTATTCATAAGAGTACTCAGTTCCTGAAAAGGTTCTACAAATGCAGTTCAAAAGATTGCAAAAAGTATTTAAAGGACGCGTCTTTAGATCAGATTCGCAGTCTTTGCGAGTGCTCGCTAAACGTAGTTAATGGGAATATTCCTATTAAGCCCAAATCTCTACACCAGTTGAAGCGATATCGTAACATTCTGAAAAAAGTGTCATTTGGAAAAGGAAACCTTAAAGCTAAGCAGAGATTGTTGGTACAGAAAGGGGGATTTTTACCAGCCCTCGCTTCAGCTATTATTCCACTACTCTCAGGAATTTTGGGCAGCACTTTTTCAAAATGAGTCGACTGTTTAAGCTGGTGACCGAAAAGGAATACAACATGATTCAAAAGTTAAAAGCCGAGCCTACAGAAGCTCCGACGCTCTCTGATTCAAGAAAACAAATATTAGAATCCAAACTTCCCGACGAGGTTAAAGCAATGCTTTATCAAGATTTCATGAGGCAAGCCATACTTAAAAGGCAGAAAGAAGAACGTACGCCAATATACGTCAAAAATGTGACTGAACCCGTCTTGAAGCATGAGATTGGAACTGAACCAATGGAGGAATATGCAGAACCTACTACACCAATACCAACGTCGACTCCAACTCATGTACTACCCGTAGCGCCCCCTATTCTGGACGTTAATCGGAAGCGGACAATGTTAAACCATTTCCTTTTTGAAAAAGGTTTCACTACGAACGATGGCGGACTCAATTTGGGTGGACTTATGTTGGATCCGAAGGAAAAAAATGCCCTACTTAGACTTCTTACGGACGGTCGTATTAAGCTTACTGGCTTGTCATCACCCGCAATAAAATTTCTTAAAGATAATGGACTTCCACGTGAATTATTAGCAGAAAATAGAAAAAATCTTTTTTCTTTTGCTTCAACTCCGAAAACTACTCAAAAATGGACATGGACTCCGTACGATCAGGATTAAAACTTTGTACAACACTGATTTATTCTGTCAAATTTGTATTTGCCCTGAAATAAATGTTTTTTTAGTTTAACAAATCGTCTTACTCTAGCATCATTTATTTTACAGTTTGTTGAAAATCTGCAATAGAGCGACATTGGGCAACATCCTTGCATCCGATTATACAGAAACCACAATGTATATTCACCGCATACAATAGAATTTCTACTTTGCAATTGTACAGTATTTTCAATTGTTTTATAATTTTTAACAAAATTGGTAAAATATTCTCCATAGAATCGAATTCCTAAACCATAGGAACATAGGAAATAAATTTTTCTTTTTAAAATTGGACGTTGTACAACGTGAAAGCAGATCCAATGTTCTCCAGGATGATTGGATGGTTTAGAGTTGACAACTATATAGGCCTCGTTGAATGTAGATATTCTTGATTGAAGATCGTCAAGACCATCTGCAGGAATGACGTCAACAAAAACACTTCTTCCTTTGGTCATATTCTGAAGAAATTGGAGTAAACTGTATGTATCCATATCTTAAAACGTTGTTGTGGAAAAGTCCTTAAAATAAACAGTTTTCTTGTTATCAATATAGAGCGTACTCTGATAGTCTGCGTGTAGCACGACGTTCACAGACTCAGTGAGCGCCGTAGAAAATTTGAGGGCAATTTTAACATTCCCATGACGTGGAATACAATTTCCATCATTAATATGTCTCAAGTTGAAAATAAAGAACAGTTTTCCATTCTTGAATTCAGTCAGAGTAATGTTTGGACCTTCATTACTCCCGGTTAATCCCAACGCACTGAACATATTATAGTACACTTCAGAGTAACGATTACTTGGAACATCAATGTTGTAGGTTTGAGTGTAAACTTGATCTCCATTTGCCGATACTGTAATTTCATTAAGTCCAAAATGCTGAAAGTCAAATGGACTGGTAGTAATGTCTCCATTCATGCTCTTGCTTGAACAGAAAGCAATGATAAGGCGATCAGGCAAAATGCCATTTAGAATATTCTCGTTTGTGTCTTGTCGAGTCCCAACAGGGAGAGCATAGCTCTTACAATCGACACGTCGCATGGGATAGACGCATGGATATCCAGATTCCAGAGTTTTAAATGCTGATTCAATATCATTGGGAGCACTGTGTGTTTTCGCACTAGTAGTCTTGCTTCCTGAATGGTACATTTGTATTGCGTATTGGTTGCCGGAGCAACAGCAGCTTGAGAATGTAAATAAAAGTCATCGTTGCTTGCGCGATGAAAGCTGATTCTCATATCGATTCCAGGTATGATATATCTGAGCTGGGAGCAAATATCAACACAAGGCTTTCCAATTAAGTCGATCGTACTTCCCCCGCTCACAGCTTTGTTTCGGGATATGAATGCAGCATCGTCGCAATCAGAAACTTTTGAGTCTTTGATATATAATGCTGTTCGTGCTTGAGTGTCCTTATAGTCTCCACCATATCCGAGTACAGTCTCAATGTAGGATCGATATGCGTAAAGTGATGTGGTTGGTGTTATTTGAGTCTCATTTAAATGGACTGTACACTGCTGAAATATTGAGTGCATGAGATTGTTCACAGTTGACACTTTACTTCCAGCAGCATGAGCTGGCATATTTGCGTTTGAAGGACCGACAAATTTGACGCGAAGGTAGAGAGCCATATCATTACAGTCAATGTAATGAATATCATTTCCTTTAATTTGAAAAGAAATTGGTCCACTTCGATCACTCAAACTTGATAGAGGATGATATTCAACCATTCCAGATGATATGAGTGACACATCAACTGGATTTTCCGTAAACAAGTCAGTCTCATTACGCACAAAAATTGGAGCAGGAACTTCCTTGTTGGATGCCATTGTTAATCAAAGATGCTGCGAAATTTTTCTTCGCTTTTGCTAAGCTTGCGAGAAGTACTATTCTTCTTCTTTTTCTTCCTAGAAACTTTCCCTTTACGAGGCTTACGTCCGACTGCCTTCTTCTTCTTCCTATTCCTACTCGTCTGTTTTGTAGCTTTACGCTTTTTTGTAGTTCGTTTGACAGCACTAGCTTTTCGCTTACGCCCTCTTCGAATTCCACTTCCAGACTGATTCAAAATACTCTGTCCGACGCCTTTTAAAGCCTCAATTCCATTTTCTTTCAAAGAGGCTCTCCACGGTCGGTTATTATCTAGAACATCCATGGCAACGTTCTTTAACGCAGTTTTTGCGTGTGGCCAAACAAACTTCCCCAGAAAGGGTAGTAGGCGTTTTCCAATTGCTCCAAATATACCGCCTGTATTATAGTTTATGCATTTGTATTAACGGCTATATGACTGTAAATAGATTAAGCAACAAACCTATTCCATGTCCTCTTTGGCGATAACTATATCCTTTGAAATACGAGGATCCGTCTGCTCCAATAACCCCACCCCTTTGCGGGTGATAGAGCTTGAAGAAGTCCCCCTCATTCAAATTACAATGACACATTTTAGTAGCGTTTCCTCCGAAAGTGTAGTGTACACCCAAAGCTCCCGTTTACAAATGGTGGAGGCTCCCCAGACTCGTTTCTTATATACATCCAAATAGTTTGAAATTCCGTATATGCAACATCCATGTATTGAAGATGTGAGAAGCTTCTGGTTAAAACTTGATCATGTTTGCCTGAATATGTCATTTTTCGCAAAAGTGGAACAACTTCGCCACCAACACGCTGTTCTTCGATAATATCACAATAAATGTACAACTGAGTACGTAGCGCTGAAGGAAATACAGGATAGCTATACTTCTGTCTATGTTCTGCCCAGCCTAAAATATACTTCATCCGCGGTGTAAGTGAAATATTCGACAGACTATCAAGCCGCATATCACCAGATTCCTTATCATACTGGATACTCAATGAGAGTGCAAATGGTTTACTAATTAGTTTTGAAACGTCCATTCTAGTAAAATAGGCAAAACCATGGTCAGTTCCCCATTGCTTGATAACTTCTGGTAGTTCTAGTGGACGATAAATATCATAAGGTGATATTATTTCTAATTTTGGAGAAACTGTATGACCAATTAATTCACCTTCACTAATAATGATTGATGAATGTACATAAGTACACTCGACAAGTGCTACTTCGTAGCCGTCCTCTAACCTAACAGGTTGTGGAAAGTGATTTTTGAAACTAGTAATCTTATTTTCAGGAAAATGGCACATTGACGCGTCACTTTGAAGAGTAATATAAAAGCTATCCATGATGTCTAGAGAACGAATGAAGAGTACAAAGAAGGCACACTATCTTTTTATACAATTTCAGCTTTAATAATTAACTTTGTCCAACATGAAACATAAAACACCAGTAGAAGAACTAAAACTAAAAATAAGAATAATACTGCTAATAATAATGTAAATAATCCGAATCAAAAGGAAGTTATACATCACAGGTAGATAGTAATACTTCTTTTTTTCGAAAAGTAAGATTATGGAAAAATACACTCAAACTATAAGCCATACTAAATACTTAAATGGCTAAAAAGTTTCATAGAATGTTAAACATATTACAGAAATTATTCTGAATCTGAATCTAACTCCTTCCTGATCCTCTTCAACTTCTTCTTGTATGCAATTTCCAACTCGATTGCTTTCGCCAATATTTTGACGTCTCCACCCGTTGAACGCCAGAGTTTGGCAAGTTTGGAAATCATGTCTGGGACTTGCTTCATATCCATTGTCAAGTGTCCCTTTTTCCGTCTCATGATCACCATGTTGCGACCTCCACCGTTTTGATAGTAGCATTTAATTCTGGCAAACTCTTCCAGTCTCTCTTTTTCTATACCTATAAAATTTATAAAAAAAGAATCTTTAGTAAAATACTCACAAGAAGAATGACCCTGCGATGGATTATAAATTAAAATTCCTAGAAAAAAGACGACAGAACTCAATTCAAATATCCTTCAATTACCTGTACTATTGGCAATTTTAAGATCATCTTCATCTTCCTGAAGAGCAAGCCAGTCATCTAGCAGGTTAGGCTGCCAGAGCCATGACATATCCTCTGCGGCCAAGTTTGCAAATATCACCTTCTGAGGATCTTCGCCATTCTTTTCCGCATCGTTCATACGGGTAGACCATCCCAAGTCAAAAATTCTTCTCAGCATCACCGGCCTCAACCGACCCCGCTGAATAAACTTGAACAAGGCGACCACCGCAGGGTTTGCAGAAAGGCACTTTCGCTCATCCGCATGAGTGCATTGTGAAGTGATACTCCCACATCCATCAGGATATTCGTCCACTGTGTCATTTGCAGCAGCTTCAAAAATATCCACGCTTTCACCATAGCAGTAAGGCTTAGCCGTAAACTTCTCATCGCGAATTATATTGGTGTTGGTTTGAGGACGAAATTCTTGCCAGTCGGTGATATTGATACGTCCTGCCAGAAAGAGTTCCATTAGAGCATACTCAAACTCTGCCGCAGGTTGACACTTGGAATGGTTGCAGATTTTTGTAATTATCTTGTTGGTGAATGGCTTGAAGTCGACTTGAGCACGCGGACCGTAAAAGTTGTACATGTTGTACTGAACTTCGAGACTCGGAATCGTGTAACCGGGACAGTTGAATCCCCGACGAGTGTTTGGAGTTGAAGGTGCTGGATTTCCCATGTTGAAAAGTTTAAGACAGTAGAGGATCGAGGAAGGAGTTTGTAAAAAGCAGTAGACAAGCTTGTGATATTCAAGGTGAGAATATTCAAGTTGAACTGAAGAATATTAGAGGAAGGATATTACGTTTTATACACACCTAAGCCAGGCTGGAATTTGCGTGGTCCAACAGCCACCCGTAATTTGCCTGAATAGAGTCCAAGACTTTGACCAGGTTGTTTACAACTTTCTGGTTTTCCAATGAGTTGTTGGCGGTCATGGTCAACACAATAACAGAAAAACAAATCACTAATAGCATTGTTACTGTCAACAACATTCTTGTCAGAAACGTTTTATGAGTCTTGAGCTCTCTAAGTGTCTGTGCTATGAAGTCCATGATGAACTGTATATAAATTCTATTTTTACACGTCCTTTTATAGTTTGATGAAAGTTCAAGGTGAAGGCTCAAAAGAAAACACGAATTCTTCCCGTAATTTGCCCCCGACAAATTGCACAGTTTTCAATCCTGTTTGTACAGGAATTACAATTAACAAAATGTGAGCATGGGAGAATTAGAACATTCACTTCATTGTTCTTGCATATAACGCACAGTTTTTCGCTTTTAAGTTCTTCAATTTTCTCCTTTAGTCGTTTTATTTTTTCCGCATCATTTTGGATTCTTTCCAAGTACTTCTCAACACAGACATGTGCCCTTTTTCTTGGCGGCAAAGGAATCGGATTCGCTTTGCTGAGCATAAACGGACAATTGGGGCTGAATTTACGATGCTCATCGTCTGCAGTGTCACCCAGTTGAAAACAGTATAGTACAAGTTCACAAAACGCACATCTCACTTTATCCGATTCCCTCAAACAGTAAAAACCACTTTTTACCAGCTCGGCGCAGGAAATATACGGTTTTGGCCAGATGAAAATTTCAGTTGGTGGATTGTTACATCCTAATTCAGTAAAGGACATGGATCGCATAAACGTGCTATAAAATGGATTGGTGTTGGTGGTGTTGGAGAGTGGACAATATCTTGTTCTTGGTATGTTACCAGGATCAACGCGTGATGTCGTTGGCGTCGTTGGAAGAATGGGATCGTTATGGGACAAGGGGCTCCCTTGAGATCTGGATAGATCATCCACTCTTGGAACTTGTTCGGACTGCATGGCTTCAGTATTTGTGCAAGAAACGTAAGAAGACGACTGAGTAATACTGCAGTAAGCTCTGGCATTTATATCCAGGGTCTACTTGTTATTGACAATCGGTTTCCGATGGGGAAACCGTCATTCTTGTCTTTCGATACCTTTTCATATCCTCGAATGCTTCGCATACTCTTGACGCAAACACGTTTGCTGTATCAAAAGGCAAGAATGAGGCTGAGTAAAAGTGTCAACTGTTACATAAATAATAATATATCATATTTTTATGCCAACTAATTTAGGGACTTTGACATTAAATGTATATGCTCAATATAACACAAATTAACCCAACATATAAGCAAGTACGCCAAATGAGTGCCATGCATATGTATGCCAACCTATTCCCATATCTCGGCATGGAATATGCCAACTTAGTAGGCAAAGGGCATGAGGTATGCCAAAATATAAGGCAAATATGCCAACTCATCGGTAAGCTTACTACTCACTTCCCAATAAACGGCAGCGGCCCGTCCCCGTGGTCAAGACACGACACCGCTGACGAAAACTTGACTTCAATTTCTGAGGGGGCATAAAGGTTGAGGCCAAAGAGCCTGAATTCAAACGAATTAAAAAGTAGCGAATATAGCAAATCACATTATTTTTATTTAGAATTGTAAATTCGTGAGGGTGTTGGCGGTACAAGGTGATTTGAGATTCCGAATTACTGGTAACAAAGGCCAGTGTCACAGAAGAGTAAGAGAGCATGAAGGAGATCTCCTCAAAGGAAGTCATTTAAATTGGTACATGATCTCGTCAGAATCCCCTCACGCCAGCATATTGTCTCAAGTCATTTGCGTCTTCTTGAATGTACATGTACAGGGTGTTCTAGAGGATCATGTGTCACATGGTCATGGTCATGCGTTTCAAAACCAAGTCTTTCGCATTCAATCTTTTCTGTCGACGTTTTTCGCACCTAAATTTTATGCCCAATCCGTTTTGCACAACGTACCGCCGCAAAGGATCCGTCGCTGTTGCAGAAAAACAAACCAAATTTTCAGTTTACTCAAAAACAAACAGTTCTTTATGTTGGACAAGAGACAAGAGTAAAGCTTTTGGAAGTGTGTTACAAACTGATAGTGTGAAATTGGGCTCTAGTCGAATGTTACACTATTGGGTAGTAGTGGGCAGATTGGTTGTAAGTGTTGAGAAAAGCTGATTTCTGAACTAAACTCGAGCTAAGTTTATTATGTTTGTCTGAATCAACAAATAGCTGTGAAGCTTGAAGCTGTGAAATAGGAAGACAGGATTAAGGAATTATGGGTCTTTCCGTTGCTTTTGAGTACATGTGCTATGCTGTACACGTTACTTTCCGTCCAACTCCTTCACGCCTTATTTACCTGGAAGCGTGGAAATGTTTCTTGAGCTATTTGTTGTCGTAATGGGTTTTACTGTATTTACACTACGTACTTCCGTGCCAAGTTCATTTAATAATGAAATGACTTAATTGGAATTTGGATTAGACCCTATTGTCAGGATTAATTAAAGTATTTTGAATTCAGGATTCTCCCCTTTTTTTGATAAGCCGTAAAACAATCCGGAATTTACGAGGAAGATCTGCCTGCCCACTTCCTTGTGAGTGTAACTATTTGAGAGATCAAATCTACGAGCGGATTGGATTCCCAGTTCTAAATTGTAATGATACTCTTACGAATTTTTGCATGAAACTGAAACTGAAAGGGTCGTACTTGGTTTTTGG
>JAQFXZ010000510.1:0-18726 GCA_034694025.1 Ceratophysella scotica | reverse complement strand
CAAATTACCAACAGGTCATAGCAAGGTATCATAGGTCAAACTGATACCGAATCGTAGATCGGAGTATTCGCTCGTTTCATATACCATTCTACATAATACTATGCATGCGCGGAAAATTGAAGAAGATAAGCAGTGAATTGAATGGAAAATACTTGGCGGATAGATGAAGGCTCCTGTTATATTGGCTACCAGTAAGGTTCCATGTTTCCACATTCGTCAATAGCTACCGAAATACATTTAAGTTTTAAGTTCCTCTATCGACTGTGGTTTCTGTTTTCCCATTTAATTAAATACCTGGATGTCGGACATTCCGCTAACCTAGAAGAACATGCATTCAAGTGAACTGGAATCCGAGTGTAACTGTAACATTCCTATGAGCTCGTTATGACGGTGTCAAACTGCTGCGCTGTGGTTTGATGCTTTGTCTGGCTTGAATGGAGGAGAAGCGAAAAAATAAATGAGTCAGTTCCACTTACTTGTCACCATTGAGATCAAGGGCTGCCAACTCATATCCATAGGAAGACGCAAACACATCCCCAGTCAGGCTTCCTTCCTGTTGCAAAACTTCACTCGTCGTATTCTGCAAAAATACAAGATAAGGACTCAGGATCAGCCTCAGCTTCTCAGCTCTCATATGGAACTTGAAATACGATCGCATCCTGTCCACTAGACCCAACTTAATTTGCACATTCTCCAAATCGAATCCAGTTTACTCTCTGAACAAGAACAAGATGTAGTGCACTGTGCACTCAGTGGCGACGCCAGGAGTGGGCAAAGTGTGTTTTTGCCCAGGTCAGATTTTCGAGTTTTACACTAGATATAAAAGCAATCTCCAAAAAAATCGCAAAATATGATATACATAGTTAATCCAGCATGAATCATAAAATGGGCAAACTATTTCAAAATCCGAAAATTTTCTTGCGCTTCGCGCAGTATCATGTTCTTTGGTATCTTCATAAACCAATTTATTTTAAACTTTCGTCAATTTCAGCGAGATATAAGAATCAGAGTACAATAACCAGCCCTATAGTTCATTTTTATTTTCGGTCATCTTTTCCGGCTTTCGCTCTACCATTGACTGATTTCTTGAAGCTCGAGCGCTTAACAGCAGATTAAATACATAATGGAGTTGAGGCTTGGTTCATTTAAAATTTTGATAATTAAAAACATGGTTCCAGACTTAATTTTATAGAGTGTAAAAAGCATATCACCGTGTAAGCTACGAACACTAAGGACGATCTGTGAGCTGTACACCGGGTTGAACTATTACGGCTGGGCAAAGTCATTTGATTTTAAAAATCATGATTTTGGTGGTCTTAAGGATTCTGATTTTCAGATTTTGATTTTGAAGAAATGATCTACTTTTAAATTTTGATTTTCTAGAGAAGTATATATTAGTAGTTGGTGGTACTTATTTATAAGTTAAGCCATTGCGAAAAATCGGCTATTTCCCGTTTTTGGTCTAGGCTTAGGTTTAATGGAATACAAAGAAACAAGATACAACAGAATAACGCTTTTCGTTTAAGTCAAATCGACAATACGAATCGGATTGGCCGGATTTCAATTAGTTAGTTCAAACCGCACACCAATTCCATTTCACATTTTCTCTTCTCAAAAAAACTCTAATGCATTTTGTATAAACCAACTTTTCTTGGGTTTCGACGTAGGTACTGCAACATTTCCCCCATCAACTTTAATGATAAAATTTCCCTGTTTGTACTAATGACTGAGTACTGGTTGGTATTAGTGGATAATTAAATTCGATATATATCAAATTAGAGGTTTTTTTACTATTTTGCCCACGCCACTTTCGAGGCTGGCGGCGCCACTGAGTGCACTGTCCAAATGCTAAATTAGGTGGATGTTATGCATATCGTCAAAGAAACTGCAGCTGTTCTGAACTTACTAATTATAATTATGATCTTGGCAGTGGTGTCCCACACCTAGTGCGTCATCTTTTGTTGACTATGCTCCCAATGCGCAGAGATACTCACATAGAGAATAGAGAGTCGATTTTCAATCAAGAGCACGAAACGAAAGGAAACTCTTGAGTACACAAGCAAAGATAGGCATGTCGATGTAAATCGGTAGGCAGAAAACATATTGATCACCAACTCGCTCTGAGCAGCACTGACTGCCTATTTTTTGCACAGTTGATTGCAGTTGATTGTAGTTGATACAGTATACAGTGCTTCACCAGCCAAGTTGCTTGGCCTGATTAGAACGCAGCGCAGGTAGCGTGTCTTACTGTCTTTTACGCACATTATAAGCCTGTCAGCAGACAGCATTCAGAAAGTCTGAAAATTAGCATGAAAGTCTGCCAAGTCTGTATGAATATTTTGCCGAACAATTTCTGACCTAGCTTCCCGTTCAAGAATACCTACAAAGGAGTTGGAAACAAATGGAATGGGAAAAACTTCCTCCTGGAATTTTGAGTAGAAGAGTGGTCTTATTGGGCAGGGGCAGATCAAAATGTTGAAATCTAGGAAAGGAAAAAGGAATGCGCTACCACGCGCTACTTTGGGAATTTAGGTTTAGGATTATCTTATGTGTTCACGTGGAACTCAATTTTAATTTGAATGTTCTTCCATCTGAGCACTTGAAGGGTTTGACAATGATAGTTCCTCCTGAGCATCTTAAGAAACGGGATTGAAAAATGAAGAGCAGGAGAGAAGTCGTTAAAGCTCCAGCTCGGCTAAGGACCAGAGGATGATGATGGGTGATTTTCTCAAACTAAAAAAACCCATTAAAATCCCAACTTCAAAGCACGTTGGAGATGTTTCATTGAAAGGTTCGTATGTTGCGGTCTGCCTGTCAGCCTAGCTTCCACATGAAACCGGTTTCTTCGTGCTACCACTTAGGAGGAACTTCGTGCCACCACATTCTATTCTCGTTAACATTCTTTTCTATTACATTCAATAGACTAGAATACAAGGCCTGTCTGCGTGCCTTCAAATATCGATCAAAAAGACGAGTTTTCGTATTTGACATTAAAAACATATTGAAAATTGAAAAACTTCGGGCACAAGACAATCACATTCCTAGTTCTGCGCCCCACAAAAAATCCTTTTATTCGGCCAGAAACTTTTCCATAGAAGTTCCAGTGGAGAAAGTATCCGTAACACGTGGAGCCATTTCTCCAGAGGGACTGTGCCCATCTGTCTCCGATAACTCCTCTCTGCTCCCTCCCACTCAACCTACGCACACCAAGTTCCCGTTCCTGGGCCCCAGTCAGGATGAACCTGAGCTCACATTCACAATTAGCTCTAATAATGGAGGTGGAGGTAATGAGTGGGGAAGTCAGACAATTGAGTGGCCACTGGCCACAAGAAGACGAGAATGGCAGGAAAGCGAAATTATGGGGATCACCAAACTCAGGAGTATCACCAATCAGAGGGAGTAATCTTGAGAATGAGTCATTTTGGAAGGAAAATGAAAGATGGTTTGGATTCGGGAGAGGAACAGGGCTCGAGAAGGAGACGAGTGTAAGTTGCAGCTTGTTTGGATGAAGATCATGTTACGAGCGGAGTTAGTCTAGCTGCCAAGGGGCTCTCCACTCAACATCAACTGTCAAGCCAAGTTATCTTTCCAGAAGAAACTCAGAAGTGGTTGATGGCTACTAAGGGTGAGTCCATCAGTCTTCCTCATCTCGCAGTCCAATCTGGAATCTGGGAAAATAATGGGTCTGTCGCTTACATTCTGGAATTCAAATTCACATACTTCTGCCAATTTAAGCCAAGGCGTTGTTCGTGTCTGACTGAATCCATGGGACCACTCTTCCAAAGGGCAGTGGGTCAGAGGTACTTAGAACACAGTTTATATCCCGTCAAATCTGACCTGGTCTCCTTTGGTTTTCTGGACCCTGCCCAAGACGAAGCTGGAGCTCCGATCAAGATCCAGAGGGACGTTTATGACAAAATGCATTCAGGGAATGACTGGACGATAAGAATATTATCTTTCACCTCTTCAAGGCCCACTACTGTTATTTATTCCGCTTTCTGTCCAAAAAGAGGCACACCTTCTTCCAGAAGATACGTACTTAGATAGGATAGCTCATTCTGCTGCTCAGGCTCCTTGACGGAATTATCAGGACACGACACTTTAATTCATGACAGTTTTGTTTGAAGGCTTACTGATAAGGTTTCTTGCATCTCCTCAAGTGTGCACTCCACCAACCGAAAATACCTAGTTCTACTAATGAAAACCCGGGAAAGCCGCTTACAGTCAAATAAAGCTTCAATAATAGTAATTGGAGCATAATTAAAGCTCTAGAAACAATTTAAATTTTTGTGGAGAGGTGCCCACACAGACACATCACAAAGCTCGCTATTTATAAAATAAATCAAGAGTGACTGACGGCGTTGGCGTTCGATGAAAGCCATGAATATATGGCTTCCGAAATCCCATGAATACTCCGACATGTTGAGATTCCAGAAAAGTTACAGGCAAATTCATTGAATTTTCAATTTCAGCTAAATCGAACTACAGTAGTTTAAACTATAATGCCAAAAGAGATTTGTCCCTGAATAAATGAATTTGCATCAGCATACTCGTACTCCAGAGCACGTCCTAGTCTTAATTGCTAAGCTGAGATGCAACCTAATGGAAAATTTACCTTAGAGAAGAAGAGGATTTGGCCAGATCCGTTGGCCGCCTTTGGAGCTCCTGTAGCATACGAGTATCTGTCCCCGAAGAACTTTCCGCCTGCGACGGACATGCCGAGATACGTGTACTTCTCAACTGGACTTTCGTCCCCAAAGGGGGAGTGGTACTGGGTTCGGTCCCGACTCAAGTAGTCGTCCGACACGGAGATGCCGTACATGGTGCCACGACAAGTGTAGGCGCCTGGAGCACCCATGAGGGCCGTGTCGTCCTCCAGCAGGTCACCGGCCGTGCCCACTTGGCAGAACCCAAAGTCCTCCAGCCCGTGGCGCTCCAGGTTCCGACATGGTTCCAGCGTCTGGGCGTAGTTGAGACTCTGGTCCAGGAAGTGGCAGAGACCCAGGCCCCACCGGAAGTCCTTCCCCTGGTGAATGTACCGATGGGCACAGACCTGCGTTAATTAGACAGAAATTAGAGTATGTAGAAACAATGGAACCACATTCAAAAGGCCTGCACGGTGCAGGGACCGAAGATCCGTAGGTACTCAGATTTTCACACATTTTCGTACGTAGGAGTAAGCACGGAGGGAACCACTTGCAACGAATATGAATTAACAACGGCCGCTAACCGGTATTTACGGAAGTCAAGGGAGCTATGGGCCGCTTGTCGGTTCATGGTGCAGTAGGAACAGTTTTCACCGGAATACAAATTCCGGGCGAGCTCACTGCGAGTAACTTTTTCTACCACCGAACTTTACCAGGTTACATGCTCAGATTCCAGGCGCAACGTTTCTCCAGGTAGATTCAGCGCCAAGCATTCTGATCCACGATTAACTTTGTTGTGTCGAGAAATTACAACTTTGCATATACCGTTTTACTGAATCAGTGGCCAAATGCAGGGCCAGATAAATTGCCTTTCGGGCGCTTAACTTCAACTCTTTTAACTCCAAGTAACTTCATTTTCTTAAACACTTCTCGGAAGCCAAAGATCTACGCTTGCTCGTTACTGAGTTCACCCCTCTGAACATTAATTCATTGGGAAGTGGTTCTCTCTAATTACTAGGACACCATCCAACCAAAGAGGAAATCTTAGGAAATGCCATTCATCATCACCACCCTTCAGTAGAATAATGGTTTTCCGGCAGGCATGACTAAATACTCATTTCCCTTTAGTAAGTACTCACTTTCCGTGTTTAGGTCAAAAAGGAATTTCTCGCATACTCGAGTCAGAAGTAGAAAGCTCAAGTGAGTAGGGTGAATCTCATGTGTGCTCAGGTGTTGTGCAATGCACCCTCCTGCACAGAAAAGGGAATTTAATGTGCTGACTGTTGACTCACTCTCTTCCTAAGGAGATCAAAAGCCTGGACTACCCCTTTGGCCCCCGTCTGGACTGGAGGAGCTTCCGGCAGGCATGTCTTGTTCGTTTCGTCCAGCCCAAATACAAGCGTCGAGTACCGCCATGCAAACGGAAAGGATAGAAGCAAGGATGGATGGAATGCAAAGATGCAAAGAACCGTTTTGATGGGACCGCTTTGCTCCTCAATTATTTAAACTCGTCTCTCTGCCTCTTAATCAAATTCCTTCAACAGGTTCTAAATGGCTCTCAGAGATTAGGAAGTGGTGCCGAAATGGGCATTTGTTTTACAAACTTATTAGTACCTCGGTACAAACTCGTGATAATCGGAATTAACATCCTTTTTACAATAAATGCACCAGTAGTTACAACACCAGTATCTGTAGTAACCTGTAACCGGTGTACTCGTTGAACACATGCAGATTGTCACACAACTGTGTAGGCTTTCAGAATTAATTAGAATTCATGAGGTCTTTCAAAACGGGGGAGAGAATCTGATCACACTATTTCCATACTAAGTTCACGCTTTCATAGTGTTAATTTAAACCTCGTATCGTTATTCGACTATTTTGTGCTTTCAAACTGTACTGAGGTTTGGGATCATCGCACGCGAACTTGCCAGTGCAGTACGAACGACAAAGTCAGCAAAGTAAATGTGATATTCTTTCAATTTTGTCATTAATCCATAGATTTGCACTCTTCATGAGCTATTATTCGAAGCACAGATCGTGCAACCTACAGAAGTTAGTCATAATAGTAATTCAAGAGCTATGCATTTTTAGAGTCAATTTTTTCTTGTGTCTGGAGTCTGGAGTCTCTTCTGCTCGAAAAACGTCGCGCCCCGATAGTTAAATTTAAGTTCCTCCCTCAAATTCGCTTTGCGAGGATTTCACAAGTCAAAAGAAAGAGGACGACGACGCCAGCCTGTCCCAGGTCCTTATGGCCCAATTCGTTCCAGAGACGACTCTCATCTCAAATCTCAACATGAAATGAGCTGAGTGTTGTGTGTAACTACAATATCTCCATTTAGATCCAATCAAGTGACCAAAACAGAGCTCTCCTCGAATTAAGGATCGTATCATTAATATGCAAGTAGACGGGACTCACCATGACTTTTCCACCTGGCCCTTGACTCCTGACGTTGACACCCAGCCACTGGCCATTCTTGAACTCGTCACTGGACGGAGGATGAAGGCGATCGGATCCAATATCTACACATCCAAACGTGAGCGGAGATCAAAGAGACAACAAGGCGTTAGTTGAACCGTTCAAGAAACATTTTCCACACAAACAAAGATAATGGTGACTTCCCGTGAAAGAAGGCGTATAAGCAATATGCATAATACGAGCAGACTTGCCAAAAGCGAAATTGGCAGATGGTAAAACAGCTATTATTTAGCCTTGATTCTGTTCACTAACCTAGGCTAAAAATAGCTTGTTTGACAGCAACATGTTCTACAGTTGATTGAAACGAGCGTATTCAAAATACTGTGGACTAAGAATGGATTTAGCTTTCGTTCACGAGAAGACACCTTAATCAAACTCTCAAAGCTCAAGACAAGACAGTATGCAGAAGTGCTCACAGCGTGCTGGCTGCTGGCCTCTGGCCTGCTGGTTTCGCTAAAAAGTTGAACAATAGTGGTAGTATCCACATCACGCAACAGTCATTGCATTGCTGCAACTCGCTCTGAGCAGATCTGAATCTGACATACACAGCCCTTGTTTTGTATCCCAAAATGCAATAGAATAGAATGTCCCAAAATGCAGAACGCAGACACAAGTCTCAATATCCTTCAAACCACGTCATCATCTGCACACAAACCAGCAAACAAGTATTTGGCAAACATGAAGTAGCTACCCCCGAATCAACCCCTGTGGTTCAAAGTTCCAGGCACAAACCCGAAATCATCCCAATCCCAATCCCAAACCCATCATGTCATGTCAGTCGGCCAAAGCTGAGGACCCAGACCCAAGTCAATTAAATACAATTTGCTCATGCCGTCAGCCTCATCCCATCGTAACCATGCCTTGACAGAATTCCGCACTAACTCACAGGCCCAATGAATTTGCACTCATGTGCGTATAAATCCATTTTGGCAATCATCACACCATACATAACATAAGCACGCAATTCTCGCAGGACCTATTCAGGACATCCCCATTAGTATTTCCATAAAAGCGTCATTCAGAAGCCCACACATCCCTTTGGCAGAAAGGTTAAACACTAAGTTTCGGCCTCAAAGGACTCTTTTTCAACTAAAAACATAATAGTCCAAACATTGTCGGTCACTTAAGCCATCACGATCAACTCAATTCTCTACACGTCCAAGTTTGCTAAATGAAATAGCACCTGTTTCTATTCCAAGGGCAAGGTCAGGGTCCACAACTTTATTTCCATATGTAGTAAGTACACACTTTGACAATTGTCAAGCCAAGACCAAGATCCCGAGTTTACACAAACCAATTTAAATGCAATTCAGTAAATAAATATATTCAAGTGTGTCCAAACTTCCACTGATTTGTCATATTCACAAGCTGAATAGGTGCTTAGCTAGAAAACCTAACTAATGTTAATGTTGCATGGAAAGAGTTCCGTACTGGTAGGTAATTGCTGAAATTTATTTCTCCAAAACAGGGTAAACATCCGAATGAACGATATTTTAACTAAATCTGCGGTTAACACATGGTCATTAAAACAAGGAGATTCCTGCAACCAATCCTTTCGCTTGTGTAACAAGTTCTTAAGTACGCGTTGTACGTTATACCTAAATTATTATAGGCCTGCGTCTCCACACTAGAACGTGTTTCCAATATTTATTACCCCGTCTTCGTAAACGTAAACTCAATTAAAATTTAACAGCTCTTCTCGTTCTGCCTCTTCCTGATATCATTATTATTTACTAAATAGGGAAGTACCAATGGGTCATAAACTCAGGTATTTAGCATGGGCACGTATTCTCTCCGTAATTACGGCGCAACTGGGTATGCAAGTACACTCGCTTGTATAGCGTCTTTCCCACCACTAGAAGCTAACGCTCTGTTTTTAAAATGATGCTGAAATATGTTACTATGAACTTCTAGAAAAATTCCGTACTATAAGTACTTAACTTATGCTATAAATTCAGTCTAGAGAGTATACAAAAATAAATAGAATATTGATAGATGCGCACAAGCCACGCTGCCTGATCGATTTAAATTTTTACTGCTCACTTTTAATTTCTTAATCTGTACTCATCGTTGTTTGAAAACCTGTCGAAAACCGTAGCGACAAGCCCTTCATGTACCAACATTCCTTCCTTCCCATGGCCAATCACAATTATGAATAGCCAAATCGGTATTCAATGAGTAACCCAAAACCCAACTCACACTCGTTCCCACTTGGATGGTGAGGTGGAATCAGAAAATATTACACAGAAAGTGCTTGAATGTCACGGCACACCTTCTGTTTTCTCTTGTTTTCATTTACTTCACACACACATGATCGTGCTTCAAGTTTAAAGTTTACACGCGATTAAAAAAATACGAGTCAGCTCGTGAGTCTGTAACAATAGATTGTAAGTTGCGTCTAGTGAAGTGAATGACTCGAGCTTTTCCATACATTCGCAAAGTATTGACACAAGTTAAAAAAAACTTTTTTGTGCAATTATTTGGAGAGCAAATCATAACGTAAATATTAAAAGCATGGGAATTCTGTAGACAGAACCAGACAGAACGGAGAACTGCCAACGCCAAACGCCAACCCGTCCGAGTGAGCAGGAGGTAAGGAGATGAGATGAGATGAAAGCACCCCACCCATGTGGACGTGGATTAGGTTCTATCTACTAATGAGTCCAAGGAACCAGTGTCAACGCTAACGCTACCCATGAAAAGTGCTCAGAGATAATGTAGACTACATCTCAGATCATCCAAGTGCTCGTCTTCCCAGTCGAGTGTCGCGTCTAGAGTGAGACCCGCTTTCCACCCTTAATTTTTAAGTGTCATCTCGTAGGGATTTGACACGTCTAATGCTTTCCGATATTTTTATATTCCTTCGAAGCCACTCTGAACCCGAGTCTCGTTATGTACAATTTTATCTCTCATTTGACTCTGGATGGATGTGTGGTTGGTTAACGAAAACACGAAGGAAGATAACCCATGTGCTCTGTGCTCAGTATCTCGATTGGATTCGATCATAGGAAGCTCCACCCTCGGAAAAATAACAATTGACGGAGGTGAAGGGTGAAGCTTTTGGGCGTGGCGGATGAGGAATGCGTGAAAGCAGCAGTCGTACCGTAAAATGTGCACAGATGACACCGTTTTGCGAGCATAAATGTGTCATAATCAAATTCTTCACTTACTTCATACTTAATAGAAATTGTGCAGAATGAGCGCTTAGCTCAGTTGATCATAAATTCATACGGAACAGGAAAATAAAAAAAACAATTTAAGGAAAGGGGCAGTTATTATAGTACTAGTAGGAGTAGCTCGAATACTTTCAGCGTTCGGTATAAAATGAATGGAAGTGTGAGCTGTTGTGAGCATTGAGCATGTGAAAGTAGGCCCCTAATTGAGCAGTTCTCAGTATGAAATTGGTCTCAGCATCTTCAGCAGTAGCGGGATGCCGCATATAGACCTGATATATTTGGCCGCTTTTTATATACCTACATGTTAATCTCTGGTGTTCGCCTCAGGGTCCCGCCAATATTAGCATTGTAAAACCCATAAGAAAAAAACGGGGTTCCAGAAAGTGCTTAATAACTTAATTCTGCGACTGGTTCCCACAAATTCCGAGATACTACATACGTTAGAATTGATAGTTCTATGAATTAAGAATTAAAAAAGTGGTTTTCGGTTGAGTCGGTCTAAAACACTTTCTCATTTATCTATCGCGTCTATATTCGTCCAAAAATTTAAATTCATGAAGGCGAAGGGGCGAATACAGAAGTTCGGACAATTTTTTTTTATTCGCACTACAAAATTCGTGAACGAGCAAAAAAGTGACGAGTAAGTACGTAGTATAATACGAGTAAGTAGGACGATATTCTCCAATTCGGCGAATATTCGCTCCTCTGACTACCATTCGCCCACTATGTGAATGCCACGAGGGCGGATATTCGCTACTACAATTAGGCTAATAATCTCCGCAATTTCTTGCAAGCGAATATTCGCTCTACAGGACGAATATCGAAAAAGCACTATTCGCGGCATCCCTTTTCAGCAGTGCTTTATAGCGAGTAAAGAGCATTCGTGCGATGGAATTTAGATCATGAATTAAATCTTGCGGAAAATTCAAAGCAAATGATAATCAATTAAAGTGCAGCGGCGGATTTCCCTATCCTGAATGATCACGTACCTACCACGTCTAATATTCCGAATTCAGCCTGAATTCTGAACTGACTACGACAGATATGTGTGGCTAGACGACAGAATAAGAAGACCATCCAAGAAGCCCCTTCACAGACTAGTACTGCTCGAATGAAAACACGTGTAAGCAGAGCTGAAGGGAAAGTAAGCATCTTCATCTTTCGTCTCGTCAAACAATAAATGGAAAATCCTACTTTTGACTTTAGTAATACAGAGATACGTACGTACACGGAGAAGGCGATGGAAAAATTTGAGTGGGTTGATGGCTGATAAAGCCGACTTACAAGGGCTCAGTAGAATTTAATAATACCGAAAAGTAAACTTATCTGTATCAAAGGATTCAGACGATTTATATTACTTCATCCGTCAAATCAGAAACCTTGAACACTTGACATTTGATACACGGAGTCCAAATGAGAGGACAGGGTGCATTCGTGAGTAGAGAATTCCGAGTCTTCCTATTTTGCTTCTCTCAAAAGTTTCTCAGTCCATTTATCTCTGAGTCAATAAACATACTGCCAGGGAAGATGAACAAACAAACTATTTGACTCCATCTTCCATTATTAATCCGAAGGCGTGATTCGAGCCAAATCGCCGGGGAACACGAAACAGAATTTAAACTCAGGGTTTCATAATCCCATTCCATGAATGTTTGTAAATGCACATTTAATGTCGTTATATTGGTTTGAGATAACTTGGGAACTAAGTTTGACAAAATGTCGGGTTGGAAATGCTGTTCGATGATAGAAAAATACCGTTGTTCTAAGGTCGGACTGTATGATCTCATCGGTGAATTGATCGTCGCATCAAATTCACGTTCCTAGTTGATATGAGGTTTGTCTAAACGGTCTCAAAGACTTGCAACACGCGTAGTTCTTCATTATTGTAGTTTAAGCGCGCGCTTACTTGATTAAATGAACATTTGAAAATTAGCCTGGCATTTCTATATTTTTGTTAACGCAAAATTATAAGCCATGATATAATTCATATAGTTCAGCGTGAAGTTCTGCATAGACGAGATCTTAGATCAAAGAACAGAAATTAAGAGTTGTTTGTGTGACCATTACAAGTTCAGGGGACAAATTGAGCGATGTAATCAGATGTCGAGTGAAGGGATAGAAATGACAATAAATGGTGCTTAGGGAAGGGAAAGTCTGTGCGCCTTATTAAGCCATCACTACTTGAGGTGGACACGGTGACAGAGAGAATTACGGGATGACAATGACATGTCGGGATTTGGAGGGACGGACATTCAATAGAGCACACAACAATTATATACGCAAGCTGCACGCCTCCCAGATTGTTGCATAATGCAGTGCAGACGCATATGGTCTGCAGCAGAACTCGGATCTTCCCATCAGTGCAGATAGTCTCACTCTTTGTGTGTGACAACACAATGATAACAATACGTCAGCTTATGCACTCGTCACAGTTCTTTACTCTTGTCAAAATAACTCATTTGTCTGTCAAATCGGGAGAATTCAAGGATAGATAGGAATCACATTGGATTGGAGATGTCGTACCGTGGGATCGGAGCTTCAGCCTTTGTTTTAATTAGGAACGAATTGTAGAGATTCGTGATGAATCCCCACTTTCTCCCATCACTATCTATGTATCTACTCGGAACACGCAATCCATGTCTCGTTCGTTTTCAGAGTACATGTGAGATGCAATCAAGGAAAAACCTCAAAAAGTCATGAAAACACATGCAACAAGACAAATGATGAAAAAGTTGTGCCATGCATTGAACTCGTTCAAAACTGGTGGAATCACTCAAATCAAAAAGGATTGAAAACTGGTGTACAAACTTGATCAAACACCCTTTCTATAACTCGGAATCAAGTAAACTCAATCCAAGAGCATGCCAAAATATCCAAAAATATAGCAAAAACAAAAATCCATGCCAAAAAAACGTCAAAATTGCAGATTGACAAACAGAAACAAACAAGTGCTTCAAATTACCAAATTAAGTTTTAAAAAAATAAGTCAAGGTGCAAAAATAAGACGAACAAAAGTGCATGCCAAAAACGTGAAAATTGCAAATTGACAAACATATAGAGACGAGTGATTAGATTACCAAATACCAGGGTTACTGGAACTTACTAGGATCGTACATTTTGTAGCGTGGATCTAAAGGTGGGAACATAAAAGATCCGAACAAAAGAGAACAAGGTTTTAGTTAGTCACTTCATATTGGTGCTTGGTGCGCTGAGGCGGAGTGAGTACCATTAAATTCAATTATAATGTATTCCACGGAGCTCCTGAGCAGCATTCCTGCGCTCGGCTCGATTACCATCATCATTCTCGGAATTATTAATTGCTCCGCATTGACAGACTCCAGCCAAAAGGAGAGGAAGAGAAATGAGTCTCGTAATTCAATTCACAACTCGAAGACAGGTACATAGGACCAGAGGAGATCGCCATTACCAGTCCAGTCCAGAGATTTCACGCAAACATGTGTCAAACATCAACTCCGCAAGTGCGCATACAACTCGTTTAACCATGGCCCTGAGATAGGAACTACGATAAATAACTCGATCTAATTTTATTGGAAAGTGTGTATTCAGTGTAAATATCGATACGATCTACGCCGCATAAAGTGCGGCCCCAGAAGCAGGTAGACTAACCCAGAAAGAACCAACGGGAAAATTATCAGGGCGGAATTCGCGTGGAGATGACAGGATCCTGTCAGGAGTACTACTTGTTTAGATGGGATTATTGTGCAGCAATCAGAATCCCAGGTTCTTTTCCAGCATTTTTCCCTGTCTCTTCCTATTAGCGAGTGACAGTTACAGATGAGGAGAAAAAATGCTCAGATTACTCTACTTCTTCGTGGGGGCGTGCTCAGCTTATTTAAGATTCACAAACGACAGATATGAGTTACGGCATTCGATAGGCTCACAACTCTTTCGGAGTCAGAAAACGTTATGGCTGGAGCAGCAACTGAAAAGTAGTTGGAAGATTCTGTCCATTTGTCATATTTATTGGTCATTTCAGACTTGGATCTAAATATAATTTCCCACCATTTACAAGGCCTCATGTAAACAACACTTGCGGGCGGCTGAGTTTTAGCATACAACGGAAAGACGCCTCTCCAGCAGTTTATACTTTCTTCTGGTAGCTAGAAGTTAAAACCGGTTGGAAATGATGCGCTGGCAGTGGACGTACCGATTCGAAATCTCTGGACTGTTGGATAATGGCGGGTGATGTTGATAAATGAGGTAGGGAAGGGTATGGGGCCAATTAAGGTTTAATTGGGAAACCGAACAAGGCCATCTCACCTCTCTTTCCGTCCGTCACTACTTGGATGCACTCCGTCTCGTTGAGTGTGAGCGGGCACTTGAACAAGGCTCCTGAGCGAGACGTGTTCGGCTGAAGATTCTGTCCCAAGGGTGCTCCCACAAGGATCCTGCAAATAGAAATAGCTCAGCATCAGAAAGAGAACATGGAAGTCCTTCCGCAGGAAGGGACTTATTCCCAGATACCATTCACCAAATCAACCGTCCTTCTTATGCAAAATAGTTTCAATTTCAATACATTTCTATCTAAGAAATTGCCGTCTCCGATAGCAGGCAAAGGTTGTTTACGTATTTCGCAAGTATACCACAAAGAAGCGCCCCTAACACATTACGCTCACGTTCAGAATACCTCTTTAAACTTCCATGCACATACACAATAAGTCGAGATGCAGGCAGAAAATGAAAACTAGCCAAAACACAATACCAGAATATCAATTCTTCTTAATTGACGTAAAATTAATTGGAGTGAGTTTGGATTCAGACGACATGTGGGACGACAACATCCAGGCTGGACGTGAGCTTCCGCACTCAGACCTCAGACAACAACAGGTCTCATTATTTTGTGGGCTCCCCATCCCCAATCAAGCAACTCATCTTCGCTTTCATTACGAAGACCCATTCATCCATTGACACTTCACTCCGCGTCCCCTTTGTATAAATAATGAAACATCTTCATCAGGAGACAGAGCTTAAGTTCTGGGGTCAGGATCCTTTCACCAGTCTCCCTGCCCAACCCTTCTTTTAATCAAACTCACTTAAGAAAATTAAACGCCCGTCGGAGGAATCCATATTCACAATATTAACATTATGAGGTCCTGTCTCGACCACATTCCTCACTCAACAGGCTTCACTGCATGAATGATATAATTACTCCAAATAGCTGTATACCGGTTTATAGCTATTTGAATTACTCTCTTGTGCTACATTGTGAATGATAGTGTGTAAAGCGGAAGCAGGATTGACTTGTGACCGCGCGCAGGGTTGGAACCAAAGTGCAATTTCCCTGTGCAGCAGCTCTGTATTATGCATTTTGAGTTTTTGAAGCAAATGAAATATGGGCGCACATAGTTTCTCAAAACCCGCGCTGCACTGGCTTAGTTTTTGCTGGTAGCCAAACCTATTATGTTCATGAATATACAGTACATATTCAGAGAACGATTTAACTTCATAAGTTTGGAACATAAAGCTTCATCTCGAACCTGACTCTTCTCTCATGATTACAAATTACAAGCTGAAAAGGCGTTTCCTCCCAAAGGCTTTGACACTTGCCTTTGGCCTAGCTGAGCTCAGTTCCATGTTCACTCTTTCTCTGGGAATTATGAGTAATAGGACCATTAGGAGACACCTAACACATAAGGAACACGCACTTGGGACGAGGAGATATGAACAGGGCAGAGCATGGATTCATCAACCAGCCCAGATTTATCCCACTCTGGTCTGGACCATGTGAACTTTTGAGTGAAAATATTATGATTACTTTACGCTCACATTCAGAATGATTCACCAAAAAGGACGACGTTCTCCCCGTTCATTGAGCTGTATTACGTTTGGCGTGGCTCTGTAGAAGGATTAATTTTATCCCACTCCGGCTCATAATTCTCACCAGATCATAAATGTAAACTCGCCATTTTTCCATCCAGCAGTTTCCAAGAACCTTCTCGTAGTATTTACACGCGCGGGTGTTTAGCAAAAGGACGAATTTCTAATCCCTTCACGTTGACGCTCGGAAACGAGTTTGGAAGAATGAAGTCGGAATAGGCGAGCAAAGTGATGGTTTGGTGAAGCCAGACACTTGAAACGTACGTTAAATAAATGCCACTTAAGATTATTGAATAATGTATGTGTATTGTCCAGATTTTAAGTAAAGGCTGAGGCATGCATAATCCCGACTTCATTGGGAAGATGCGAGCACAATGATAGTAAAATGAATGCTGAAGAGGATTCCATTCCACTCACTTCCAATCTTGAGTAATGCAATATACAACACAACCAGATTGGCCTCTTGAGATGATGGCCACTCAGAACCTACAATGCCGAACACTTTGGCAAAAAGGGTGCAAATGAATGGAGGTAAATATTAGTTTGAAAGAGACTCAGATCGGAGATAGGGAACCTGGCCAGGTGAAGGGACGATAATAAGCTGGTATGTTGTAAATTGTAAAGCTCCCACAGGACAAACCACAAAATCTTCCAAACAGGACGTCATTACCATTTAAAGTCATGTAAGTACCTGGGAAGGAAGATATAAGGATATCAGAGAGCCAATACTATATTTTAGAAGGTGCACTATGCAGTCTATTCTCAACACTGTTTGATTGGCATTTGCATGAAATCGATGAAAGCTTGGTTAGTCGGCCAGATTTTTCTATGATCTGCGATTTAAAATTATGAAGTGGGATGGTTTGAAGGGAAGGATGAATTTGACTTCATCCGTGTAGCATTTGGTATTTGATATTTTTAAGCGTTAGGTTCAAGTAGACAAAGACAAAACACAAAATGGCGTAACCGGATATCGGGATTTGCCTACTTGGTAAGGAAGGTAAGTAATGTGAAAAACAATTGTTCGAATCATTCCATAAATAAAGGCAATTGAGGCTACAGTGCTTCTTCTGCGAAGAAATTGCTTGAAAATACTTGAAAAGGATTTCGGAACTGAGGAAATAACTAGTGACATTGACATGGTAGGCTAAGTGAGAACTAAGAGGAGCTTTGGCAAATGTAATCCTCAATAACCTCCACTTTAAAAAAAACTACTGGTTTCAAACAAACACCTGTTCCAGTGGGAGTAGCTCTTTGGGGTTTGGCATAGCATAGGCAGCACCTAGACACGCTGATGCTATAATGTAGTACATACCACACCTGAAATGAATTCCCTGAGTTCAAGTTCTATCTTCCAACGTGAACGTGCAACGGGCTGGGATGATGCGCCAGATGATCATTGCCAATCATCGCCCAAGATGTTCAGCCATCCGTTCAGTCCAACAGAAACTCGAGCATTCTTGTGCATTTATAGCCTCAGGAATGGACTCGTCAGACTTTATTTCCAGCAGTCATCAAGAGGTTATCCTTACTCCATATCCATAATACCCATCCAGACAAAGGCTAAACTCCAGTGTGAAGTTTTCCCAAAACCCAGTTATACAAGAGTACAACTTAACCCAACCACCTTCACTCTCACTTCCAATTTGAAATGATGGCATAAACCAATGTGCCACTTATACTCACTGGACGAATTTAAATAGAAAAACTCGTTCCGCACTAATGTAGCTTATATCCCGCACCGTATAAATGTCGATATGTCAAACTGGCCTGACTCGGCATACATGGAAATGGATCATCATCATCATCATTACTCCAACACATCACAGACCATGCAATCTCTTTCCTCGGAGAGAGAACCTTGTTTTTTATCATGTCTATCTTCATTTCTCCAATCCAAAGGCAAGTCAGACTGTTAGTTTTGTGCCAGTCCAACTGTTTATTTGTACAAGAATCACTGGGCGATAGACTGAAAAAAACTTAACCTTCTATTCAAGTTCTTTGAACTTGAACCTAAACGGAATTAAATGCCTATATTTGTCAATGTTTGTTGTATGTGTGTATGCAGATGCAGTTAAATTGCAATCTGGCTTCACGAAAACGAAACTCCGCTGGCTTGCTTTTGCTACCATCATGCCGATTGTGGATGTCTTGAGCTCTGATTCTCCGCTCCGTGTCCGGCGGAGAGAGGGAAGTTCACCCCGGACCCGGACTACTGAAATCCTGTTTTTTGCGCAGAGTTGAATGAGAGCCATTGGATTAACCTAACACGCCTTTTCGCTTTCCGGAGCGAGGAGAGTTCGAAAAGCCTTTAAACGACCAAGTCTATCGGCTGCACAATGCGCCGCCAGCATCAAACTATGGAACAAGCATCGCAGCAGTCCAGGCAGATGCAGAAACCACAACGACAGAATAATGGACTGGACGTGTGTTGTTTTGGAAAGCATATCTGAAGCCACTCGAGACGACACCTGAAAACCTGTCAAACCTTGAAAAATTACGACTAGTTTTGCCTAAGGCTGGCTTCGGATGGGATTTTTTCGGATCATCCGTCGGATCGGATTTCGGATTTCGGATCGGATCGGATCGG
>JAQFXZ010000509.1:0-18736 GCA_034694025.1 Ceratophysella scotica | reverse complement strand
AGACAGACAGACGGACAGACAGACGGACAGAAAGGGCAATCGCATAAGCCCTCAGCCTAGGAGGCCAGGTCTAATAAAAGGCGGGAAAGGGTTTAATTTATGATTAAAACTTGGTAGGAATCTAGGAATAGCCTAACAAACAATGTACTTGAGACGATCTGCAGTGTTTATCCTGTGGGAACCTAACACTAAATTTCGATTTAGGAATTCGTGGAAGAGATGAGCCTAGGTATGTCATACTACTAGTGCAGAAAGCCATTCTAGAGTAAACAGTTCTTCGTCAAATGGACTTCTCGTGTAAGTATTAGAGTAGAGAAAAAACGGGAACCTCGGGAAAGTGAATCATTAGATTCCTGAAAAGAAGGTAAATTCTCCATCTGTCGTAGTTTATTGCTGCAGTAGATCAGCGTGTAGATCCCATATATAAATTCTTCTTTCCGCTCCCTTTCAATTGAATGAACTGATTGGAAAAAGTTGGGCTCGTTTAATTTAATAGCTTCCATTAGCTTCGACGTATTAGCTGAGCTTTTACGTACACAAACATGAGTGCATCCTGAGCCTTTACCTGAACTCATAGCTGGACTGGGCAATGCACCGAAAGGCAACAGCATTTGATTCAACCAACACGACATCACACACCAGCATGCAACCAAAAGTGTTAATACGAGGGTTGTTTCGTTAATTTTGGCCGATTTTAGAGAATCTGTGAAACAAACAAATATGAACGAAGCTTTCGTTGTTTACTTAAGTAAGTTACGTTTTAGTAAATAAAAATGGAAAAATATTCTTTTATACAGTTTTTATTGCAATTTTAGTTTTAAAAATTTGGAAGATACGATTCCTACAAGAAACTAAATTTTCATAATTTAAGTTCAGCTATTTCAGTTTCATTTCATAGTCATTTTTAGATGACAAGAAAAATCGGTTTTGGGTGAATTTCCAGCCAAATGCTTCGTCGGAATCACATGGCAAAACAAAATTTCACGAAATTCTTACCAAAAATATGAACCTCCATATCTGCTCTTTTGTGGTAATGCTTGACGAAAAATATGCGAGGCAAAGATTTTGAGATTTTGAAAATTTTATGAAAATTCAATGCTATGTTCGACTAAAAAATTAATAAAAACTGTCAATAAACATATTTTCCACCAATTTTTTTTAGCCTATGTAGCTTCAATAATACTTCACCTGTGGTGAAAGCTTGAGCCCAATTCATGCAATTCTGTTGGTTAGCTTTTCGAAAATCGCTCGAAACTAATGAAACAACCCACATGCAAAGTTGGCTACCGCGCTTTTATGAGCATTCATTCAGACTGCTGCATTTCGTGAAAGAATTATTTAATTTAGCTTGTAATTTGAAGGCAGAGACCCGCGTTAAGGAAATGCTAGTCAATTTATAGGAAGACTGAGGTTGAAGCATGAGTATTGAAGAAAATCCAATCAGGAAACAGGTGATTCCATCTTGACGGTATATTTTTCATCTCTTCTCTCCAGATTAGAATTGGAATAGAAAGCGGATTGAAGAAAGTTCCTGGGAAAGTGTAGAACTCTGAGAATGGTTGAGGAGACGGTAGACCGAGTGGCAAGTCAGGAGCTTAGTCAAGAGTTTGAACTCGTTTGTAATAACTGCTGATGAATGCAATTCTAGTTGAGTTCCGAATCTGGAGTTTTCCTCGTCCCAGCCAATAGTAGAGAAGTGTGTACCTTGGGAAAAGACTTTCACACTGACTAATGATCTCTCCTTTAACCCAACAAATTACTATTGAAGAGTTTCAGTTCTCTCTTCACAGCTTCAGGTCCTCAACATTCTGTGCCAATCTGTGTCGGAATTTGGCTGAAAGTCAGGCTGAAGCGAGTGCACAAGGAAATGTAAGGGGAGAAATGGGCAGCTATTTTGGAACTTTTTTCCCCTTTGCCTTCTTTCCGTGAATGTAATAATACTTCCATTGATTTTGTGGGGAGATGGTATTTTTGATGTGAAAACTTTTCTGCTATTAGATTGATGTTGAGTTCTTCCTCGTGCAGGCCCACAGGGGAAAGTCAGGTTAGGCCGAGTGAAAGTACATGGTTTAAGGCGACACTGAGAAGAGTCGTTTAGAAAATTCATGTAAGTGAACCGGCTAAATGCCGTTTTCTGCGCAGATAAGCTACAGACGAGTTAAGACTTGTCTTGCCACATTTTTCTGGTAAGGTTTGCATTGTAACTTGGGAGTGAAAGTATGGCAAGTTGTTTTAGAGTATTTTTGCCACCAATACCGCAACGCTAATGCACGACTAGGTAGAAGTGAATGGAACAGTGTGGTAACCACCCATTGTAACCACCCATTGTAGCCAACCATTACTTTGACTTTTAACCTAACATGATCAGAATTTAATTCGGCGTGAAGTACGGGTAATCTGAATCATCAAAAAGCATGTACTGTAATAGCAAAAACTTCTACCACATTTGCGATTTTCAGTGGTTGAAATGGGTGGCTACAATGGGTGGTTACAGCGTGTTCTTACTTCTTACTTCCTAACTTCAACCCAAATAATTTATAGGCTCATTTACTCCTCTCGAGTTTATTTTTCTAATGAAATTTTGAATCAATTTTACTTGTACATATATTTTGCTAAGGATTTACATAATTTGAATTGTCAAATTGTTGAATTGTTTTAGTCGTGTGAACTTCGTACTTACTTTAAATATTACGCCACTTTGAATTGTCTGCGATGAATTGTCATGGAACTCCTAAAGTTCATTCGCTAGAATCTATGCATTACATCTTCACTGCTTATCCTTTATGTGAATTCTTTGCTCATATTAGCCAAGTTAACTCGTATTTCTTGAGTTGAGCTTAAGCTTTCTGAATTGTAGCCTTTTTAAATTGGATATTTTAGTATAATGACCCTCATTGTCTTATCGCTCCATCCCATACTTGGCCTAATCTTCGTTACCAGAGGGAGTCAAAATCTCGTTGAAGATTTGAGTTTGATGAGGTCCTGGGTTAGCTAAATTGCTATAATTTGCAGAATTTAAGTATATAGCAAGGATTTCTAGCCTTTTGCAATGAGTTTCCAAGATTTTACTTCACTCTGATTTTTCGTTGTGCAGAATCTCAGTTTAGTACATGAGCATTAGCATTTTCATTGATTCCACGTGCTCCACCTGGACTTGATTCAGCTTGAAGAAGCTGAGAGACTAATAGGAGAGTGATGCCGTATGCTGCTCATTTTGCTAATCTAGTGCACATTGATGCGTCTGTTGGGAATACTAATAAAAGGAATGGAAGGGAAAGTATGTAGTGGGATGATTGCAGAGACATTATGGAGTCTCTGCAATTTTAGGGAAGCAATTTGCGTCGTAATCTCTATTCTAAGGAGCAAAGTCTCGATGGTTCCCTAACCATTTATTATGCGAGCCTGGCACTAACTTCCAGGCTCATACGATGAGGGATTATAAATAAAGTTTGTATACCAATAGTAAACTTTTTGTGGAATCTGGGGTTTGTTTGTGTAGGATGAAATAAGCCAGTTTCCCCTTACATTCGATAAATATAGAAAGGGCTTGAGTAGGTAGGCATATTATGAGATCAAGGTGAGATTTCTGCTCGTTGGAGGTTAGACTGAGGGAAATCTCTGCATTAGCGTAAAGCATCAAGTTTCGGAATACTATGTGAAGACTTGAGCTACTGTAATGCAAGCTGGGGATGGGAAGAACAGCTTCAGTTACAGTATGTGTTTCATATCTCAGAGCTTAGGTAAGGTTCGTATGCACTACTAAAGGGTGACAAAAATGCCATAAAATATGCAGAAATGTCAAATTATGTACTAAAAATGCATTAAAATAGTCAAAATGTGCACTGATATTGCAACAAAAGCAGTTTCTATGCAATAATAGGCATTTGAATTTCAAAAAAGTAAATGCTTGGTATAAAATTCAATCAGGCAGGGAAAGTTGTAAAAACCAATAATTGTTGCAAAGTTATAATCGAGTCGGGAACATTTTGGAAATTAATATCCAAAATATTGCCAAGAACTGTTATATAAAATTAAACTTCACAAAGCCTGAAATACACAGCAAAAAGGCAAAAATATACTCGAAACCTCGGAAATATGCATCGAAATTTAACGAAAACATCAAAAACTTAAAATATGTACAAAGTCCTAAAAATATGGAAAAACACGCAATATAAACTTGGTTTCTTTAGCCAGGTCGATATGAATCGTTGACGACGAGCCCTCAACAAATATGTTTTTGCATAAGAAGCCTATCCTTGCTCAAAAGGCATACTTAGCTTCGAATATGTAGGGTACACGTATTCAATAGAGTCTATTTAAAAAAACAAGGAGATAAGTTTCGAATTCGTGAAGACGAATACTGCTCGGATCTGAATTATCTGAAATGTGATACCTATGTATTCACACTGAGCTTGGATTGATCATTATTTCTGTGTGTCATGCTTCGTGTAGGCAGTCCGAGACCCCGACGAACAGCCATATCCTATGTAATTGAATCGGGAACTAGTTGAAGCATGCTGCTTGCTTGGTCTAGTTAATAATTTTACTTGTGGCTCTCTTGGTTTTCACTACGTGTTCTAATTAGTTCACAACTAAGCCACATATTTGGTCGTTAGAAGTTGTAATTGGCTTTGCCAAGGAAGGAAGCAGGATTTGCTGTAAGGTAGAACCTGATTGAACCAATATACTGTATGTTTGTAGCATATAGCATACTGTTTACTGTTGTGCGGAATGCCTGCCTGCCTTTAGCTTTTGAAGCACACATGGATTCTCTGAACTCAAGGATTCTCCCCCGAACAGAAAAACATTGTAATTTTGGTTTAATTTGAAGACGGGCGGATTAATGTGTACTTTCTTCCTGGCTGGAGCTCGGTAGTGAAAGTAATACAGCTCTTTTGTTCTTTGTTCCTGGATATACATAAAATGTTGTTTGAGAGTCTTTTGGACGGTGTTGGGAACGGCGTATCTCGGCACACTAAGTGGCCATCCATGGGACCCATTCAATGTCCTAAGAGGTACTTATACTTACCGTTTGTTTTACAAAGTTGATACGAAAGGCTGAGTCTCTGTCCTTCCATTTCCTGTACGACGAAGGCGAGACACTCCGGCTCGTACACTCAAGATCAGTGTCATAGTCTCTCTGTGCGAGTAAGTTGAGTTTATTATGCCTCACTCCCTGAGTTTCACCAAGCTTCGTCTCCGATCCGCCATGTACTGTACTGAAACTTTCATTTTGTCATTCGATCTCTGGACTTGCCTGGGCTAGGATACCACAGAATTGTAAAACGTGGAAGTAAAAGCGAAGTAAATCCATTACAGTTTTCTCTGGAGTATATGTGACAAATGTAAATGCATGTAGTTGGAATCCATAGGATATAGCATTTAATGGCGCATCGTTCTACACACGCTGCAGTCGAGATGAGGTCTTTCCAGTACCTCGAGCTATAGACAAAGTACAGGGCTAGTGACCGAGTTGGTCACTGTGTCTGCTTCTGTTAAAATGAACTGGGTTTAGAATTAACTCAAAATGTTCAAAATGAATAGATTTAGTATAGGCTACGATTATTGGTGCGCAAAAAGAGGTGGCCCCGGTAGGATTCGAACCCACACACCAGTACGCTGCGGTCATCAGGTTACCATGTCTTGCGGTCAATCTGCGCAGCATGTCTTCTCTATCATTCGCAATTCTAAATTTGGCCAATTCGGGTTCGGGGGTCTAGCTAAACTTCACAACCACATGATATACACCCAAAGAAAACTGCTTGGAATACACCCAACACCCATCCATGGTACACACTAGCTGTAATGAATAAGTGATTCTATGGCGCTTTTCAGCAGAGCCTAGTCTAATCTAGCATGCTCCAGTGTTCGTTCCAGCAAAACAAAATTTAATCCGGCTAGAAATAATCATACTTTGTTTAAAATTGTTTGGGTGTATACCATGGTGTTAAACACGGTACGGTACAGTATACCACTTGGTCCGAAGTCCGAAACTGAAACTTCGTCAGCCAGGATCCAATAGTTGCTTATGGGCTGAGCTAAAACTCGCTCATATGATATCTCTACGATATAATTTAAGTTTTTTTTTTGGATTTGCATCTATTACGACTAGTATAATGGAAAGCGGATGAGGCCAAACAAGTAAAACCTCTAGTGGGCATAATATAGGCAGTTCAGCTTCAAGTCCAGACCCATGTATATTGTATGATGACGTTGAAAGAGATTGGAAAGCTCAAAAGCTCCGGAAATATTAGCTGGGCTCTGTGCTACTCACAATCAGAGTTCAGTCATTCGATGATAAAACGGATCCTATGGAATTTGAATGAGGACCAAGAGATTTTATCCTTGGAAAGTTTGAATAATTTTGTATTATACGTTGCCAGGGTGGAAAAGCATTTTACCTTTTTATATCCCAGACCAAGTTTTTAGTCTACCATGTCACTGTCGCTCCATCCAAGCCAAGCCAAGAGCCAAGCCTCACTCTCACTCCTCTAGCGAAAAATAACATATGGAGATGAATTGCATGGAATGCATTAATAACATAGTGGGAGCAACTCCTGAGGCTGCTTCTGTGGCGCTCTTAAAATAAGGATTGTCGTTTTCGTTCCTTCTGCAACCAACGAATCTAATATTAGAATCTTAGATTCAGGTCGTGTGGTTCTTGGTTCTTAGTAGAAAAAAAGGCGGAACCCGCATCCGCATCAGTTTGAATACTCAAAGTTCTTCATCTTCATCTTCTTGATCATGGACTGCTGCTGGTTCTAAATTCTAAAACACTGATAGTACGCTCTTTGAGTTCGTTTTCTTTGTATCACTTTCCAGTGCATTCGGTGCACGGTCCGTATTAGGATCGAAGGAAAATACTGAAAGATGCAAGATTTAGGCTGCAATGTGGTTAGACTCGTGTCTCAGACTTAGGTTGGGGATTGTACAGGGCGTGTCCGAGGAATGTTGCATTTAAAATTTTTAATAAAAATTCTGTGCCCTAAACCAAACAGCCAAGCCCAATGAACCTAGTATACGGTCTGTTGAAAATATTGCCACAAGAGGGACCATTCGAATTTTAGAATTTTTTTTTAATAAATAAAAAAATGGAAAATCTAACGCTAGCAACAGCTGCAATTTATGAAAATATGTTTGCATACGAGACAAACTTTACTTGTACTTCAAATTCCCACATATAATACTAAGTGCAGTTGCTATGCTCATTAGCTCATTAGAAAGCATAAAAAATTAGAAAGCTCCTGTTTTTGGCTTTGGCTAATTTAAAAAAAAGGTTTTCATTTGATCCGGCTAATTGGTTCGAACCCGCAGAATTCTTTCAAAATGGAGACAAATTCTTGTGCCCACCCTGTATAGTCCTATAAATTCGAAACCTATATAAGATATAAATGTTCGAATAAGAAAAGGATTCCTTGTTCTGGAAATAATTTTTCTGGATTTCCGTGGTTTGTCATTCCCCTTGACTTTTTCCGTTGGAGAAAGTGGACTTTCTCCTCTAGAATGATTTTCTTCCTCCATCCAATTCCAAGGAGTCCATGTGTTCTTATCTTTTGTTTTTATGCCTTCTAATGGGAGCTTGACTGGTATATGTTTTTAATAGAGCTCTCGTAAAAAGTTATAACTCGTGGCCTTTCTCTTTAAATTCTTCCTCTGTTGGTCCCGGCCATTGGGACCGGGAGACCAGGAAATTCCGTGCTCAAGGTATAGGGAAAAGGAATGGACATGGGCTTATGAAGAATGATACTTTCTGTTCAACTATTTTACTGGAAGAGGGTAATGGTAATAGTGGAACATTTATCTCAGAACTTTGGCTGCCAAAATTTGTCGACTTTTCGATATCCCATTTATTTCGTAAGGGTAGTAAGTTTGAGACCTGGTATTTCTACTTCAGCCCTACCTCATGTTCATCTTCCTGAGCTGTTTCTAGGCCAGAGCTGAGCTTCTACCTATGAAGCTTATTTAAAGTAAACAATTTTTCAAAGGTATTATATGGGAAAATCCGGATCAGTTCCGCACAATGTGGGTGATGCCTCGGGCGATTTTCGTGCCGTTTTAGAGATTTTGTTTTTTATTTACCGGGTTTTCGCGTACCACGTCCCAAAATATAAAATTGAATAAAATTTGTAGTCAGTCTGAACAAAGAACCGGAATGGAGTGTGACATTATGCGGAATACTACAGTACCTGCATGGTTAAGGCTCAAATCGTCATTGAGACATGAATGCGGTTATGGGTCCAGTGCAGGAGGAGTACGTATATTTTATTACTGGTTTTATGATCAGTCTGTGCAGGCATGTATGAATCTCCCTGTTGTTTTTCAACTATTCATTCCGTAATGGTATGGGGCGTGGAGTGAAAGGGAAAATCTGCAAATTAGGGTTTGGAATGGAGGTTGGACGAGGGGGCTTTCATGAAAATCTGTGGAAATCCGACTACGACTATTGAAGTGAAAGAATACCCATGCTTTTCAGTGGCAGTTGTGCATTCGAAATTTGTGATCTTAAGTAAATAAAAATTTAGAAGATTGAACTTGATTTCCTTTGGTAGACCAATTCAGTAGCCTTTGACTATTGAACCACGTGATTTTATTCGAGAATGCATTAGTATTTAGAACAATTTAGCACGAATCGCGGCGATTTACTCTAATCTAAAGGAAATTCAGTATTGGAACTTTTGGGGCAACCCTCGTGCGTTAAGTGCATATGTACTCTCGTTCTCGTATTGAAATCGTACATGAGACTAGTCGAATTTTTTCGCACGTTTCTGCAGACCCTAACCTGACTAAAAATATGACGAGTTGTCTGTTGTCTTCCATAAGGAAAGCATTACACTACACACATTTTCATGTACTCGTACTATTTCAAAATTTGAGTTCGTCTCAGACAGTGGTTAATAAATAGCCGAAAATAATTGAAAATTGAATAGAAATTCAAGAATAAACGAAATCATGGGTAATTTTTGACTTTGACTAAATGTCATCCTCTACTTTTTCAGAGAATGATGTCAAATTAGCCGACCCGTTGGGTGTCCTATTTGCGTTTCAAATGAGAATAAATATGTAGGATTGAATTTGGAAGTGTGAGGGCGGTGGTAGTTCCTTGAGCCTCTCTCGTTTCGCTACGTATGAAAAGCACGTCTCTGTCTACCTATTACAAATGTATTTATACTTTCACTTGAAATGTATTGAAATGGTTCAAGGAAATGTTCATAAGTTCCTGTGTTTGAGATTTTCCTTCTCTTTGGAATGCAAATCCACATAAATATATAAATAAGGCTCTCCAGCCACTCTCCACAGTAGAGGGAAAGGAATTGGAACATAAAGTTAGGTGTGTGTATGTTCCTGTAGTAGAGTCATATCCAGTAGGCCTTGACTTAAGGGCCATGGGCATTCTTCTCCAAATACGCAACGCCCCAATATTTGGATTGTCACTCCCGACTTTTATGAACATGCTGGAGTTGAGACTCGGGATCAGGAAAGGTAGTATGAGATTTTGGTTGTAAATCAATAAGAGAAAGGCAATATTTATTGAAAGTACGAGTTGTTAACATTTACTTTGGCTTTCAGTGAAAAGGGCTCCTGGAACGTAACATTGCTCCTACACTCCAACTCGAGAGAGCGTGCCACTAAACCATTTAATTCTACTGAAAGTTTGACGGTTCGGTAATTTATTTCACTAAAGTATAGCGTCTAGCGTCTCTATGCCAAATCGCATCATGGAAGTAGCCTATAAAGCCCATATAGCCTATATAGCCTATATATTTCACTTGGAGCTCGGCAGCTTGTATATTTTCCAGGAGCGGTTCTGGACTTATGATTGATTATTAGAAAGGTGCTTATTACAGAGTGCCACATAGTTCGGAACATATGGTTTGTGCGTGCAAGTCCGTATTTGTATTTGTATACGTATTTGAGGCAGACGTAATTCCTTAGGATTGTCTTAACACCCACTCCAATTCTTGATCCATTTTTATTCTGTCAAAATCCTATGTAATTCCTCGTGGAAACAAACTGGAAAGTAAGATGTGCGAGCGAGATTCATGTTTCTGAGTAGATTTTGTTTCTTCGTTGACCTGGCTTGCCTGTAGAAGATTTGCTAGAGTTTTTGTGTGAAGGAAAGCCAGTAAAGAATTTTTTTTTCTATCCTCTTTCAGGTTGTGTAAAGCCCTTTTCTACTCACTTAAAATTCAATAGGTGATGTAGACGATTTACTCTTTTTTTCCTTAGCCCCAAAGTCCAAGACCTGTTTGACTTTCTGGTATCGTACACGTTTTCACAGAAGGTCTTCAATGTATACTCCTACTCCCGGCTCGTATAGGAGAGGAGAAATGGGAAGACATTTTTCCTTTCTCTAACGAAATGAAAGTCAGGGTGTCTTGTCTACTGGCATTTCCAATAGAGACAGATATAGCCAAGATTCAGCTCTAGTTTCCAATTCTTCCACTTTTTTCGCCAACTCATGCATTCAATCCTTTAAATCGATCCCAATGGCTACTCCTTGTCGATGGCCTAGGTGTGTCTTTCTCGGGGTCCAGGATTGTCTGTTTGGAAATTTTGGGAACGATTTCGGGTTTACGGTTTGGTGTGAAGTGCTTTTTGTTTTATATTTCCGGATGTTTCGAAACCTAGTTTGAAATTAATTAGGTTTTATTTGGCATGAATTTTGCCAAACCAGCTCAATACGATTCACGGTTAAAATTAAAATAAAGTTTTATAAAATAATTCTTAGCGTTGTGGTTTGTATGGAAAAATTTGGGTCGACATTAGGTTCAAATCTGGAAAACAGAAACCATTTTGTTGAAATATTCCTGGAGGACATAAATTAAAATTCAGAAGGCCCGTATTTTGTGTTAAAAATTGTATTTAAAAATTTTGAGCGATTTTAAATGCACATCTTTAAAAAGAAGCGCATGCGATTAAATATTGATGAGAGTTGTGTTGTAAATCAAGTTTCGTTGCGAATGGGGCCTCGAGCCTTTTATTTCAAAATTTTGGGGTTCCCATCTGGAAAATTTAAAAAGCGTTCTAGATGAATATTTGTATAAGTTGACAATCAAACCTTATTCAAATTTTAAATAACAAATATTAAAGAATCGCAAAAGTAAGCGTCAAAAAGTCCTATAAAATGACCTCACTCGGTTAACGAATTCCTGAAAAGCTAGGAGCACGGCTTGTATTGTATGTCGCTCAAAATCTGTCACGCGTCATGTAAAATTGACAAGATGTAAATGTATGACATGAAGTTATATTCTCAAAGTTTCCAAGTTTGAAACGTCGAACAGAAAATTGAATCTATTTTTTATGATGCGGAGCCGATCCGATATATAGATTTTTGGTTGTTGAAATATTTGGAAGGCTTCCCAGTACCAATCCAATATTCGGATTCACACGTACTCATATTACATAATTTACAAAGGCGGGTATCTCTGTAGCTGTAGTGCATTCTATATGCTAGCAAGTGTTGGAGCTGGAGGCTGCTGGTTGCTGAAGGACATTGGTCGAAGTGGGATGCCTTTTCCTTTGTATACTTTTTGAATGGAAAAATTGCCTCTGAATTTTTTCATCGTTTTTTTTCGCCTTCTCGTTGCCCGCAAAGTCTTCCTCGGTTCGTAGATATATAATAAGGATCCCTTCAGGCGCAGAATTGGATTATGTAAGTAGTGTCTAGAATATATCTATATGCTCTCCAGTTCCATCCGCTCCGCACTGTATGTATTATGAATTTCTTCCTTATTCCCTGGGTTCCGTCTTCCTCCTCTGCTCTGTTGTAGTAGACGTCAGGCGTGTTTATTCTTCATCCTTCTTGGGAAGATGCTGGTTTTTAGAGAGCCTACTCCTGGAGAGAGAAGTTCCTATTTGTTTGCCTCTCCGTGTGTGTGTATGTTATCCTTCAGTGAATGGTTGTTGGTGAAAGCTGGGCTTTGGCTTCTCCTTGAGAGAACCTCCTCCACTTCTTTTTTTGTTGAATTAATCAGAACGAGTTTCAATAGGGGTTTACCTGAATGGAGTTTTCTCCAAAGTCTCCATCTATGAAAGGAAGGTCTTAATCCCATCCTGTCTCTTCTCCTTTGGATTGGAATTGACGGACTTTCTTTGGGCAAATCAAAAAAAAAAATCTTGTCCTGGATGTTCCTGTCAGAGAAGAAGATGAAGCCGGAAATTCGTACAAAGTTTTTTGTATTTATGTTGGGTCAAGTGGAACGATCCTCCATTTGTATGAAATGTATTGCTTGTCCAAGTTCGGAACTTTGTGCTCAAGGCTGATGTCTATGCATTTGGTCAACTTTTTGGGGAGAAATTGATTTTTGGTCATCCTTGCTACATTTAATTTGGGTTGAACGTTGGATCCGCAGTACAGATATGTAATTGCGCACTACCATTTAATCTGACAGTTTTAGCATTACAATCGAGCATGATTCGTGCTTTGCCTAAACTTTGTAAATTGTTAAGTGTCCATTTCAGTTGTTTGAAATTGTACAATGCCTTTTTGGCAAAAGGCCCAGTGAGGATCGAAACTTTTGCTTGCCTCTACCATTATAAGCCATAACTTTGGGTTTGTAATATAGCTTTTTCCTTTAGAGAAATGAAGTGTGCACTGTACGTACATAGGTACTAGAATATTTCTGGACTGGTACGTAGGATAGAGAGAATAGGCAGAGCACTCGAGTTTCTCTTGTTTGCTGTTCTGATTCTGCTTGGGCTTATTCTGTTCCGAATGTAAGGAAAATAGCTAAAAACCAAGCCAAGTTTTTCTCTCTGTAGCTGTCGTATCAATCTGCTTCTGTATGTTCGTTGAGTACACAGATGCTCTGTATTGGTTTGGACCGTCATTCTGCCGGAGTGGACTGTTTTAGTAGAATGTATGTGGGCTCGATCTCGATTTGTCGTGTGCAGGGCGACAAGCGGCTAGTTTGTGAATTTTTTGCTGAGATGTCCCCTGTGCTCAAACTTAAAACACTAGGCTTGCTACCAGGGGTTACCTGATGGAATATTTGTTCTTGCAAAAAAAAAAACTGGTTAGCTTAGGCCTGAAATTGAAATCAATCAAAATTAGCTGCAGCTTAAAAGATTCAGCCAACCTTAACCACATTTTGAAATCTGGTATTCCGAGGATCTTAAAAACTGCATAGGTCCAAAAAAGTGGAGAATTTAAGCAAGCTTTACAGCAAACAGCAAACAGCTCCATTTTCCCATTTATTTTGTTATTTCAATGTGTTGCCCTTCAATATCATTAAAATTGAACACGGGTTTGATTTCTGGGGTCATTTCCGCGTGTCTCTTGCGACGAAAGTCATCTTCAGCAGTTTTACAGGTTATGCCATATGATTTGGGCACTTTCCGGTGCCCAATCCTATTTGTGACACATATTTCACCTTAAATGTTACAAATTTCGTGTTACAAACAAGCAGATCTAATGAAATAATTGAGGTTTTGTTAGCTACTGTAAAGAATTTTGATATTGATGTTTAAGAACGTAGTAATTTTTATGTTGCCATTCTGTTCATTGATATTTTTTGAGCTGGGTCGTAACAATTCGTGATTCCTGTATCACTCGACAGGATCTCAGGAGCAACATACTGACGTTTTTTTTCTCGATAAAATTGATTGGCCTCACTAGAATTTAATTACAAGAGTTTATGGGTCAGTTCGGTATGAACCTCAGCCTTGGCTCTCTGAGCCTAATTCGTTTTCAATCTGGAGAAAACCATCATTTCATTTCCTGTTACAGAGTGCCGGATCAGACCACTACTTCGAGCCAAAACTCTTTTTCACAAGAGGGAGGGAAGAAATAACTTTTGTGATTTGGAGTAAGAGGCGAGAAGAGGCAATTTATACTTTCTCATAACGTGAAAGGTGAAAGTTTAAATGGGAGATAAAGACTTTCCTTTATACGTCTACATTCTTTGGGTTCAGGTTCTAGCATTCCAGCTCCTTGTAGCCAAAAGCCAAAGCCAGTCCTCAACTGACAAGTAAAGAAAATACCGTGAGAGGATATCTGTATTCTATTACATTACTATTTCCATTTTTATTGCAGTAGAATTGTTTTAACGTTCCTGACGTTCGTAGTACTTTCTCCTTCCTCCATGTTTGGCCTCAGATGGAATCTGTTTGAATGTGAGTTGTTTGATGAAAATAACAATATGGGATAAAAAGGGCTTAGAGTGGAATTAGGAGAGACGGCAGATGTAACTCTTGGATTTCATTTCCATTTGGAATCCGAGTCTAACGTCAGCCCTTCACTTCTCTGTGATCTACTGGATTTTACGAATTGGATTTCATTGATTAACTTAGGTTCTGAAACGTCAGGTTTGATTTGGCACAAAACCCTTGATTTACGAAGCGTGTCGAAGATAGCCGAAATTTTAAACATCGAATCTAGCCTGAGTTAAGCAAGTTTGAAACGTGGGTTGATCGCAGACGACAATCCCAGCATTCTCAGAGCATCCTTATAACTTGAGAGTGAGGATTGGTGCTGGATTTTGGTGAAAGTCAGACTTTGGAAGGGGGTTTGTGGCTCATCTCTCCCGTTCTCCTCATTTAATTGAATTGGGATGCCTCTGCTCATATTTGCCTACTCCGCTCTTCCACATTAAACTTTCATATATGCACAATTACTAATTGAGTTGACATGTAGTGGGAACACAGGCTTTCCCCTAAGCGATTTTCTCGAGAGTGTATTTATGTAATTGCTGGAGAACTGGGTTCTCCACACGATTTTTAACATTGCCAAATTCTAAACTTCGTCTCTGAACATCCCGAGTTATATCCGGGAGTGGAGAATCATAATTAGGACTTGGAGGAAATGAATGTATCTGTAACATGGGTTTAGGGCTTGGTGCATTGCGCTGTACAGCACATGAAGGGCGTGAGGGAATGGAGGAGGCGGTTAACTAGAGAATTTGTCAAATTGGATAGACAAAGCAGTTCTGAGAAAATAGTGTAAAGTATAATGGTGTAATTCATGTGCTGTAGTTTGGGAGTAAATGTAAAATTGTCTCTTCTGCCAGAATTACGGCTATGGCTCCCGTTGGGAAGAACCCATCGGAATGTTGGTGAAGTAATAATTTCTCGGAGAAAACTTTGAGAACTTGGTGTGACTCTAATGACCTGACATGAATCACTGATGCCTCTGTTTCTCTTGACCCGAGTCCCGAGTCCTCCCCTGTTTTATCTTGACACTATAGTTTTAGTTTTCAACTTCTCATGGAAGATACTGGATGTCTACGACATTCTAATTATGTCCTGCTATTCTTCCGACTTAGAATAGGGTTCCTAATGGACCAAGTCGTCTAGGCTCTTTGAGCCGGCTTCGCTCCTGGTGTCAGGTCTATTTCTGTCTGGTACAAGCTGATAATAGAGTAAATCTTAACAAAAATACGGAGATTCAACGTTAAAATGCTAAAATTGAAAAATGAAATAACACGAAAACAACACACACAATAATTGAACGAATTGAAAAGAACTGAAAGGATTGAGGGTTTTTCTTGACAGTATTATATATTTTCAAAACATAATTGTGTGTACTTTCGTAAAACTGCTGTATTGTACATTCGTTCTTAACATAACATGGTTTATTTTGACGAAACGAGTGGCCGAAGTTGTCACGATAAAGTTGTGTTCTTTGTAGTTGAAGAATTAAATTGATTTAAATTGTAATTAAATGAGGTGTGACTTTCGGCACAGGGGCAGTTTGACGGAAAAGTAGGATTAAGGTCGGTTTGTATATTTAAGCTAGTGGTCCGATGTTTTAATAGCAAAGTTGTGTTTTTTAAAAAATGAAATTTTAGATTTTAGGTTAAATTGGAACCAGTAAATTGTAAGTAAGTGCGACCTGGCATTTGGCGCAAGCACAATTTGACGGAAAATTTACATGTTTAAGATCTGTTTGTACATTTAAGGTTAAGACACAGGAGTAAACCTATGGGTTTAAAAATGAAGTATCAAGGTAACATTACTGAACAAACGGTAAATTGTAGGCATCGAGTATCGAGGCACCGATATTTGGAGCAGGTACGAGTTGATGGAAAATATGCAAACTGCAACTTTTTTACATAATAAGAAGCACCGAGGTAGTCACTGCAAAACTGCGACGTTGTCAAATTGTGCGATTTAAAACGCTTACATTGTAAAACAAAAGTGTTCAAATAATTATACATATGAGTGTGACAAACTCACAGTGTTCAAATCCAATTTACGACAAAACAGGACTTTTATAGCGAAAATAGTAGTTGAACCATGTAGGAGTCGAATTTGAGCAGAAAATAAGAACTATTAATTTTCCTAATCACTATACTACAATTCGTCTCAGAATTTGTTCGATTTCAGACATAGTTCCAATATTGGGAAACATAAATCTGCGTGCTTGACGTTATAAGCATGGTTCACTACGAGCCCTATTAAGTTGCATATTATCTTTTTGAAGGCCCAGTTCTCTTCTTACTGGTAATTTCACTCTTGACTACCATTACTTAACTTTATCTCAAATATCATGCCCCTTTGTTCCAACAGAATTAGAAAACTTTTCCCCAGCGGAGCTCAGGTGACGTTCCTGTAGCTTCAGTACGGAGAAAGCAATCCAAATGCCTTCTTAATAGGACTTTGGGAATACACGGAATTTGTCTAGCCTAGCCTGACTTCAAGTTGCTGACATTTGAGAAATCTAATGAAGATAAGATAGTGTTACAGTTTCTGACGAGGACGAGACTGTCAGTTCCATCGTCTCAACTAAGACTGTAGACATTTCCTATTCCCAGACTCGATTTAATTAGTTGAGAGAAAGTTGGAAGGGTTGGATTCATTTTTCTCCCTCAACATGTTTCTTATTAGTTCCGGCATCCTTCCTCGTCCTCCGAATTCTGACTTGGCTGGGCTGGGTGAAAGTTTCCAGTAGTTTTTAAGAAGTTGATTGGATTAGGGCTTGGGGAAGAGTGATGAGTTTGCCCTACGAGTTCTCCATACTTCATTACATTCCATACGATATCAACTAGCAATATGGGAAGTAAAGAAGCACGGAGTTCGACTGTAGGGCAATATATGTCCAGATGAAGGGGTTCTTCTTTTTTTTTTGCACTTTCCACCACTTTAGAGAAACGGGAGAGTGAGTTAGTTGAAATAGAAGAAAATAATTAATTAAATAAATAGAGAACTCTCCTTCTGGGTTGATTGGGCGGAATGTCTGGCGTCTCCGTGTGTGAGTAATCTCGTGGGTACCTTTCAAGTCGGCTCAGGTGTACTTGGAGCAGAGATCAAAGACGTGAAGAGCATTTGGTGAGTCTGCCATTTGTGCTTCTAGGAACTGGGGCTGGCTGGACTGGTCGAGAAAGTGAGGCTTTACGTGTATTGACGGAGCCATTGAGTCAATAGTGGATAGGGATATGGATCAAGTTGTAGAAGGGATCACTAGTATTTAAGCCTCAATAGCTATTCCCCAAAGACCCAAAACAAGAAAGGATGGAGTGAAAGTCAAGAGGAAACACAACATGGGCCGAACTTTTGGGGCTATTTCCTATTTATTTGGGGAATTCACGAGGAAGCAGAAGGCTTTAAAACCTTTTCGATTAAAATTGATCCTCAGTTTTCAATTATTAAGGGATTTGAGCTACGCCAAAGTCTTTGAATTTGATGTGGACTGGACTCAGGTTTGAGTTTTGTAAAATTGTGCTGCACTTGGAGCGTACCGGGAGTAACACATTACGCTCAGGTCGGATTCGGAATACTAATGCAAATGAAGTGCAGCTTTGTCCCTTTTTGTGTATTTGGAGACTAAGGGAAAAAAATGATGATGACAAGGCGTAAGGGTAAGGACAGAAGGAGTTTAAGTTAAATCAAAGTTAAAACTAAACGGGGAAAAAAGAAGGCATAGGAAAGAACCTCCCGGTTCGGATGATCCAATCACGGCAGCCAGATGATTGGCTAAGTGTGGTTCATGCCATTCCAAATTTGTACAGACCCCAAAATAGAATTCTTGTCTCTTGTCTGAAGAAGCTGCAGAAGAAGAAAAAAATATTCGGGTTTTTTCTATATCCGAACTTTTTGAGGAGATGCTGGGGAAATGGGTTTGAGTTACGTAGGAACATACATAGTAGACGTAGTACTAGTACTCGCATTACCTTTAGGTTTACATATCCTGTTGGCGTACCGGGTAACTGGTACATGTCTCCATTCATCTCTGACTCAAGATGTGCGGTTTGGGTGTGGAGCTATGTCTTCTATATTTCTCTGTCTTCTTCCTTCCCCTGTCTTCTTCTGTTTCAAGCTTTGATTTCTTTGCATACGAGTCGAAACACATTGCAAGCATTCATCCGCTCTTCCAATTCTTTCGGGCTTTTTGGTTCAAGCACCGACAGACAAGTTGAGGGTAAGACGTCAAGGCTCGGATTTTACGGATCTTCGAGTTCAAATTCCGTTTGGAAGTACTACGAGGTCCTTTTAACTGTAAAAAAAGACAAGGATTTCCGTCAGGAAGCTTGAAAATTTAATCAAATTCTTGTGAACATATGCATTTTTACAACTTTTATGATAATTAGTTAAAGGAATCCAAGCGCAATTAAATATCTAATAAATAGTTCACTTTGTAAAAGTCGAACTTGCTGATTTGAGTAGGCTTCAAACCAATTTCAAAATCTACCACAACCAAGTTTGCGAAATGCGATTTATAATAGGTACTAAAAAATCCATGAAAATCTATCCCTATCCTAACCAAACACAAGCTACGATCTGCAAACAAAACATTGAA
>JAQFXZ010000508.1:0-18741 GCA_034694025.1 Ceratophysella scotica | reverse complement strand
TAGGGTCGCTCTGGGGTCAGGGGGTCAAACAAACTCCATTTTTAACATTTCAATAATAATCTATTATTATTATTATTTTTTAGAATTTCAATTTAACAAACGCTTTCATCTTTCACAATTTTCAATACGGGACAAAAGTCAAGTTTTGGTCAATTTTTCGGTTATAGGGTCACTCTGAGGTCATTGGGTCAAACAAACTCCATCTTAAAAATTTCATTTGAACAAATGCTTTCATTTCTTACAATTTCCAATTCGGGAGAAAAGTCAAGCTTTGGTCAATTTTTAGGTTTTAGGGTCACTCTGAGGTCATTGGGTCAAAAATCTTTACAATTAACTTTTGAATTCAACTAAAGTGTTCCTCATTAACTTTTTCTGATTCAGGAGAAAAAGTCAAGTTTTGACCGATTTTTCGGTTTTTGGGTCACTTCGGGGTCACGGGGTCATCAGATCGGGGTCAACAATACTTCATTAGCTTACCTGGGTCAATGCGAAGCTTTTGAGACCTCAACTGACCCTGCACCACTTCCCAGTGCCGAGATAATCGCGAACAGACGGAGAGACGGAGAGACGGACAGACGGACAGACGGACAGACGGACAGACGGAAACTGCAAAATATAGAGTAGATAAGTTATGATACTAATAACGTCTAACCTGAAACATCAAACTAAATAAAATAGTCTACTTTAGACTAACTAAATGCCAAGTCTGGGTCTAAAACTAAACTAAACAGTCAAAAAATTGACACAAGGGTAGTGGTCAGATAGATGCGACTTCATGTAAAACGACATTAGAGGTTTTATTGATTGCGTTTTGTCGCAATTAAAAATACTCAATTAGGCATGACGCCAAGGCAAGGCTTGGCTGTCGAACGGATCATTAGTGCGGAACGAAGCGTGAATCTTCCTTATTCCTGGAAATCTGATGAATGTATTTTGTGTCTGTGTGTGTACAGCTGAAAGGGGCGATGTTGCTACTGAATGTGGATTCCTTGGCTGAGGGCGTGGAGCGACGACGAGAGCAGATTGTGTCTGGTTGGGAAGGAGTCCGCGGGCGAGTTAGACGAAGAATGAGTCTCTCCGTGTGGAAGTCGTCTAAAAAACAAATCAAGTTCCTCGTTGACCTTCACCTGGAGGAACTCTCCGCCGTCCCCTTCGTCTCCGGGGTCATCTTCGCCAAACTCCGCCTTCTCCATGGGGGCAACTTCAGGAAGGTCTCAGACAGGTACCCACAATTAAAACCTCATCAGCTGCTCATTCGTATTGCCTCATGTACATTGATCTGTACGTACAGGGATCATGTCGCGGGATTTAGTAAGCAGGAGGCAAGGACAAAGAAAGACAGAGTCACTCCTAAGCACCCATGCACCTTGACCCATCCATGCTCTCCTCTGGGTTCTATCCAGCCTCAGCTATATGCACTCTTTGTGATTGAGATTGAGATAGGAATACCTCCCCCCTTCCCCTTGCATTTTGAGCGACTTGTACGTCATCCGTAATCTCAATCTCAGCTATGAAAGACAAATACGACTAGACCAGATCTTTGACCTTGACCCCTAAAGGAATAGTATTGCATTAATCGTCTCCTCGAAGGCAAGGCTGATGTGGGATACGACACCATGTTAAAAGCAGAAGGCAGAGTTGAGCGACGAGCGACTAACGTATTTTGATAGTTAGCAAGTACTGATGAGATCAGAGATGGTGGTTGGGATCTGCGACACGGTGTTTTAGTTGCGTCACCTCTCAGGTTAAGGTCATAGCAGATCTGTCACTTTTGACCACAGGCTTTGCCATAGGCAGCTGTGGTCATTTTCGGTATTTTGAAAGTCATTTTGAGTTTCAGTATATCATAGACAAATACCCGGGTGCAGGTTGGTGGTGTTATGTGGTTCTACAGCCCAAGGTGTCTTAAATATTAGGTGATATATAAGGTTAGGCCATACAAAAAAATCTTCAATTATTGCAAAATCGAGCTGGAGAAATTTTTCAACCAGTCACGTGGGCACTGCTGATGATATGCGCATTGGAGCCGTCTTTGCTTCGAGTGCCGTCCTTGCTGCTGATTGGTTGACGATCTTGCTTGTCAAAAGTGAATATTTCAGATCTGAAAAGTGAGCATGACCTAACCTTGTAGGGGTCAACAAACCTTGCTACAGCCAACAGCGCTCAATCAGAGAATTTGCACGTTTAGTGCTCTTTGTAATAGTGACTTTTCAAAAAGCATTTCCTGAACGGCTGGCTGAAGTTATAGAGCTTAAGGCTCCTCTTAACAAGGTCTTTTTCTTAAAAGCCACTGTTGACGGTGCAAAAAACGGCACCGGGAGGTTTTTATTATGGAGAACTAGTTGACGGCGATAGATTAAGCGCTGCTGTAGGACCGCATATAATATACAGTGAAAACCAAACATGTGGACCAGATTTCAAACGCTGCGAAAGATCGCCCTTGGGTCTGCGGTCTCAGGAATGTTTCGGTCTCGGTTTTCTACTGTTGTGTTATTTCTTTGGGAAAGCTTAATTTTTAAATACCGTACTAGGAAGACACAACATTGCAGTGACGAAATCGAGGAGAGAAACGTGACATTTTTGAGGTCGCAAAACCGAGAGATTTCTCAAGGAAAGCGCTTGTTTTGGGTTTCACTGTAATATAAAATTTGGCTCGAATAGAAGAGCTTTTGACACTCTAGGAGACCAATCACTTCAACTAATTGTGGTAGGCAGTAAGCATCTTATCTGAAAGCAGAAATTCTGAAGAACAAAAATCCCATGTAGTGACTAATCTGAAGAATATGAAATATATATTAACAGGTGGAAAGTTAAAATATTGATAATTGATACGGTGTTCGGAGCTGTGTCTTTTGTTGATTTAATACGCTCTAAACTAATTTACATTTGGAATTTATATTGTTCCCTGTTTTTCAATGGCCTCCTCGTCGAGCGGGTCAAACTTTCCTAATACTCTTGCATGCATGGATTGAATGACACAATGTTCAAAGTGCTACCAGGTCTATAACATGAAACTATTGTCATTCGGAATCCGGAATCCGCGTTATGAACATTACACAATTATGATAAAAGTACCGTTTTTAATTGAATACTTTTTCCATATTTTCAGGGAGGAAATAGTAGAACATCGTGTATGTTGGAATAGTCATTTTGAATATGAATGTAAGCTCACGGCGACATTGTCCACAGGAATCCTTGATCCGTGCTACTGTCGTGTTTCAGTGAGACGGGTTAGTCCTCCTACTTCCATTCCGTTTCTTGTCTACGGCATTCATACAATTGGCACACGTTGATATGCAATACTGCTGCAGTAATGTTAACAATTTGCTTGTTTCAATATTTAGGAAGCTCAAGGCGGGAAGAGTTTTCAGAAACTCGGGTTTGCTGATATTAATTTGGCTGAATTTGCTGGAGGAGCACCTCAAAGTCGTAGCTACTTGCTGGAAGAGTACACGTCCTCTGCTCGTGCCAATAATGCTTTGCTGCGTATTACTATTTGTATGAAGGTGAAGGAGGGAGACTTCTGTTTCAAAGTGTGAGTCCCTGGAAATTATTATTTAAGTGGAAGAAAGAATCTAGTGGATCACTTAAAACGGGATTGACTTGTGCTGACTATATGGAGCTTCACTAATTTTAGCTAACTCATTGATTATACAAACTAGTCCTTTGCCGTCGGGACCATCATATTTGGAGCCTTTGTCTGGGACTGAAAAAACGGACTCTGAACCTCAAATAGAAAAAGAATCAAATCCTGGAGAGCACAGTAGACAGAGTTCGTCGTCGGATTCGGGAGTAGTAAGGTGAGTCGTATGAGCTGCCTGCTTAAATAATACAAGGTCTGACTGTTCATTTGTTTAATTTACAGGGAAATGGGTTCAGAATACGGTAGCTTAGAACGGCCGTCAGGCCGTAATTCCGCATTGTCGTCAACCGTTGTAGCGTTAGATAGAGAAAAAGTGGGTTCATCCAGGGTAGACTCCACGAGAGTTGACCCTGAACACTTAATTGATGAACTACTTCGTGAGTCAAATTTTGAAGCCAGTCCTCATGCAGGTAATTCATACCCAATTTCTATTCAGAATTCAGAACCTGGTTAGATTACGTGCATTTCAAAATTACTGTTGTCAACTTGCTTCTGGTTCTCGTACGTTAGTAACACGGTGACGGGTAACCTCGAATCCGCTTCATAATTGATAACCTGTGATGTATTGGCGATACGCAAAGGCGAGTTTTGCGCTGGCAGAAGAATTAAGGAAACAGAACTGCCTGCGGCTCTTTCATTTTAAAATATGTCTTCTTTCTCTATAGATTTCTGGTCAAGAGTCGAATTTCGTCAATAAGTATGTATTCGTGATTTAATTTGAACAATTATCAGTGTTGTGTTTCATTCTCACTTGTTTTGGATTTAGTTGATCACTTCCAATTGAACGGTATGGTAGAATCTTTCCAAATTAACTGTTGAACTGTATTTGTCCGTAAATGCAATGGCGTCACATATAAAACTGAACCGCCGATTTTGAGTCATTGGACCTGTGACCTGTGACAAGCATGACCTGCATTAATCCGACGCTTAAAATAAAGCCTACAGCTAATTAGTTTTAGGAAAACGACCGCGTGCTCTCTTCAAAAAACCCTCGTGAGGGGCTCTCTAACTTCAATACTTCAGGCAGAGTTTTTGAAAAACCACTATGCAAAGGGCATAAATTTTTTTTCTTATGGAGAATTAATTGTAACCGTTATTTTGAGTGTCGGATTAATGCATGTAAATAAACAAAGATTCTACTTACCTTCGTGCACAGCACAATGAGACTTTATGTTTGTTTTTTTGAAAACTTATCCTTGCACACACAAACCAGATATTGAATTACACATTAAATTTAAATTCGAATTGTTCTAATATACTTCCGTTGCTTATAGATATTCTTAGACCAAACGCTTCTATCCTTCACTTAACCGTTTGCTTTAACTTGGTTTGCAGTCATTCATTAGTCTAGGTGTAGGCTGCAGAATGTATGGTTGATCCTAGCACTAAAAATGCATGTTGCATGTTGCAGTTACATATGCACGTATCACGCTCAACACGATCACAATGCTCAAGTGCCAATTTCCAAAATGCCGTGTGTCAGTTGAACACTATATGCTCTGAATATTGACAATATTTGTTCCTGTTTTAGGCGGAGGAGGACTGAGTCTTTATATTGCCAGGGATGGATCAGCGGCAGTTATAGGAGATTGACTTAATTAAATGACGTCAACTTTATTTATTCGGTTTATCCTTCACCTTCACTAATCTACGATATCGATGACGGGCATTATTACTACGAGACTTCAGAGGAGTGGACGACCTGTGCGGAAACAGGCACTTCAAAAAGTGAACATTGAAATTAAGTTTGTGTGAGAAATCACAGTCTCACGGATTTGAATACCGCGTAAGATTAGATGCAAGTTGAGAAATTATGGTGACATCCGTTGTTATTGTTAAGCCCTAAGTCGGAAGTTTTTTTTTTTTAAATAGACTAATATGTTGTAATTGTGTGCGAATTAGATTCAATATTCAATATAGCAATACAGGTTACAACACAAAACACAATGCACTTTTGACTAAAGCAGCTCTCTCACGTTTGCTTACTAACGCTATCGATAGTTTTATTAACACAGCAAAGCATGTATATCAGTCACAATTCTCACATTTTATTGGTCAAAGTAGAGGCACATACCTATATACCAGCTTTCTCGTGTACCGTGAACCGTGATCTGTGATTGGTGTTTCGTATTTATGGATCTGATTAAGATATGAGATATGACCCAAATTACTATTTCTTAAAATTACGTGTTCAGTATGTCCTATTAGTAAATTGGACGATCTGGGCTTCCAAATAAGAATACGAATGACCTTGTAAAATTATAAGAGATTTGCCACGATTGATCCAACCTGGTGAGGATTATCGCAAATTATTTCACTTTAAATATTTGGGGCGTGATCATGTGTATTGTATGATTTCGAATCAAAAGGTTATTTCATTGGTTTTGCTCTGCTTGATGTTTCTGGTGTAGGAATTCGGACCATACCCATACCTGACCTAGTTTACTTTAAAATACACCAACCAAGCAGACTCTTTTCTGTCAAACAATGTTTCTGCTGTAAATACTCTTTGGAATTTACCAGTAAGGACAGTTTATGTGTCTGTTCTGTGTCTGTGTGATGAAAAAGTGGCGGAGATGTCTGATAATGTGAATCTGTTTGATGAGACCATTGTTAAGTTTATGACTTGGGATTAGGTAGTTACGACTACTTTGTAAAGAAAGCTGCGTTGTGAGGTATGAAGTTGGAATGCTATAGCTAATTAAGACGGTCTCTCATGTGATATTTAGTTTGTATGTTACGTAGTTATGGATTGCCTTATTTTGGCTTCGATTGATTAAGTGTTTCGTGCGATTTATATACATATAATCAATATATGATTAATATTTCGGCCTTGCACTTACCTTTCTTAAAGTGAATCTGTTTGTGAACCTGACTTTCTTCGATCAGATGGCAAAATAAAAGTTCAACTGAAAACGGAATTCGTTGGAATTACGGGAATGACTCATGCCTATTTTATTCGACCCTTTGTTTTGAGCTTAAGTAATTACTGCTAGGTGCAATTAAGGACTACATACACTAGACTACATATACCTATACAACATATATATAGCCAGTTCGTAAAATGGCTAGCTTGTATACCACACAACGAAACCATTTCTTCGACGCTTTATTGCCAATACTAAAAATGTCACCAGCGGTGAAAACTAAATTCCTAACATGATGTACATATTCCACTTTTTAATTGTTTAATTTATGATTATTTTAGTGTAAAAAAGATTGTCAAAAGCGTCGAATATATTTGGGTGTTAGGTATACTGTAGCCATTTCACAAACTGACTCACCATTTTACAAACAAGTTTTGGGGTAGCACAATAGGAGGAGCATGCTCCACGTAAAACTTACCTTAACCTAAGTGCTGACCCAAAATAAATATTAAATTTATAAGCTACGTAATAGTACCTATTTCATATATTTGACAGGTTTAAACCAGTAGTCGCAATTTTAAATATTTGTTTTCTTTGCCGATCTAGAATGTCGATTTTTTTTTACCGAATTAGCCCAACTAGCTGCAGTAATTCGGAAGGTAGGTCAATGGTCAATGACGAAAATATTACAGTTGAATTGATTGGTAACAACTAATCTGTCGAGACATATACCAAGCGAAGGCGCATTAATATTTTTGAAAATATATATTAAGTACAAAACACTGAAATTCTAATACATTCAACAACATAACACTTAACGCTATTACAATGAGGTCAATTGAACTATTTCTCATATTTAAATGTAACTCGATGTAGTATTTAATGTAGCCAGTGGACACGAACACCAACCGAACTAGTAATTTAACGTGAGTGAGGCAGAGTTCTGGGTCCTTTTGTACAACAAGTTTTTTTTTGGAAAACTATAGTTAGTACTCAAGGAGTTGTCTAAATATTGAGCTAACAGTTCAAGTGAATCTTTTTGTCTCATTCGTCAAAAAAGTTTTATTTTTTTCTTATTGTTCATATTCATACTCATTCATACCTCTTTTCACCCGATCTGCAGTAACTTGTTTCTCGAGATTACTTCTGACCACCCAATATTTGGTCAGATTCACACCACACACCACAAGAAGGATCATTTGCTGCAAGATGGCAGAAATTCTGAGTGACGCTGCAAAAATTGGCATTTCCTTTTTAAAGGTGCGATATTAGATCGCTAACTATAGAAAACGAAAACCGAGACAGCACAAACTCCGAGTGACACTGATTTAAAAAAAAGATGATGTATTCAACTTAGTTAATAATACCTATATATCGTGAAGCAGTATTTGTAAAATGTATCTTTCTCAGCTGAAGCTTCTCTGGTTAGATTTCGCATTATTGACAAAGGAATATCCCTCAGTGTAGCATTTAATATAAGAAATATTGCTTCCTTGTCGGCTCCGATCTAAAAGTTCTTTTGTAATTCCAGACAATAGACAGACAGGCTATGTATTTTAAATCGCATATGCATGATAAATCTCACATAAAATTGTAATTACACTTCGAGAAGGAAGAGGAGGAAGGAGGGAGGAGTGAGAAGAAAAATATGGAAGAGCGGGATAAAGGATGGGGAAAAAATAAGGGAGGAAAAGAAGAGAAAAGAAGAAGGAAATGGAAGAGAAGAGAAGAGAAGAGAAAGGAGAAGGGAAGGAAAGAAATGGAGAACAAAGAAGATAGAAAATGAAGGAAATGGAATCTATTTGAGGAGAAGGGAACAAAATTTCAGGAAAAAGTTTGGAATTACGAACATAAAAATTTTCCGGCAGATTTTCCATGAATACGCAATAAAAGTCACATGTTTTTGAATATCTAACCTGTTTAATCCTGAAGTATAGTACACGCTAACTTATACTTAAATTCTAGGGTTCTTAGTCCTTTTGTCCAACAAGTTAAAAAAAAAAGGAGAAAAAAACAAAAAAAAAAAACAATAGTACATCAAATCAATACGTACTAAATCATAAATATTGGTAATTAGTTTTGTGGTCTACGTATCATAAACACGATTTCTTTTAAAACTAGTATTTACAAAATAATACAGTATTCACCGTGTTGCACACTTTCTGCTTCGAAGCCATATTTATCATATGGTTCTCGGACTATAAACTAAGTATTTTAAATATTTAACATACTGTGTAACACTATGTTTGTTAGGGTAAACCAAGTCCCACACCATGTCGCCTTCGAATACCATGATCATCGTTGCCTTCCATGGGGTGTGACTTTATTCGATTTATGCTAGGTTAAGTTAGGTAAGTGACGTGTGTGGCGATCCGAGAAATTTGACCTAACTAACGGGATAATGGAAAGAAAACGAGGAGGAAACGCTGGAGGCGGCATAGCATGAGGCTTGGTTTACTTATTGACCCTATTTAAAAAATGATTCACCTAAAACTATTATTCATAAAGTAAGTAATTACAGGAGCTTGTCTGGGTGCTTGTGTCCGGCTCCAGAGCCATTGCTACCACATGGCTCCTAGCCTGGATTAAACTAAAGATTTTTTAAATAAGCTACCTATTTACCGTAAAATACACGTCTAAAACTATTATTTACAAAATAATACAGTTTATCTGGATGATTACCTTCGAATCCGGTTCGGAGCCATATATGCCATATGACTCCTGGCCTGGACTAAACTAAAGAATTTTTTTAAATGAGCTAATTATTTAAAAACAAAACTAAGCTACTTTCTTTACCCAACGTTGCGTGGACTTTCTTTTTGTAACAGTGATTCGCCTAAATCTACTATTTACAAAATAATACAGAATTCATCGAGGTTTTTCATCTTCGGTTTCGGAACCAATCGGTTCGGAACTAATTGGTTCCTGGACTAAACTAAGTGCACACATTAAAAATTTAACTTAACAACTTACTTTAAATAATCTATCTTTCTGTCTTTTATATAATTCATTCCATATGAAACTACGTACTCTGGCGTGGGCAGATAAAGAAACAAACTAATGGCTAGGTCATCGTAGAGACGGGGATATCTGTACATCTGCCGGCCTCAAACAAAATGCTTAGTTTAAAATCTATTATGAGTCACCAGTTCTCTTATAAATAAAACGAGCACCACTATTATGCGACGTGAGTATATTTTGCCAATATATTCGCAAAGTTTCAGCTTAATTTGAGAATTCGGATAAGAATTTAAGTTTAAGAAGCCACTGTAAAAGGTCAAACTGGTTTCATAAAATTTCCATGTACTGAGTTCAAAGACACATAAGGGGTCAGGGGTCTCCATTTTAGCATCGACTACTGGTGCTCGTTTTTCGTACTCTATACAACACCTGGTGACTCACAATTAATATTAAATGTTAAATGCATTTTGTATGAGGCCGGAGGCCGATGGCGCATGTCGTCCTTAAAAACAAATACCTACATAAAATTTGAATAAATGGGGGAAATATTGAAAGTGAAGCACGCCCTGAAATCTAAATACACATCTCAAATTAACGGAAGTGCCAACAGCACCCGACACCGACACTGTGTATTTATGATTTGCATTCCAAAAATATTTTCGGTAGATTTGGTCTCAGTATTAGAGATGGACGGACAAGCAGATGACCGATGCCAAAACGTTGTGTGTATTTCTATTTGGCCCTGAACCAGCTGAAAGTCCGAAGTTTTTTTTTAACTAGGAGAGCGCAGCTGACTCTATACTGACCTCAACTAATTTCTATACGTATAGGTACAAGTATACTAAATTATATCCTTTCTCTTTTGAAGCATCAAACCAAAAACCAAATTACCTGAGTTCTACATATATTCAAATTCAAACCTACCAATATAGCCTAAACCTAACTCTACCGTATTTCCAACCTTTTAATTTTGAAGAAGTGCATTAGATTTAATTTGACATTACACTAGCCAATGTTCAATTAAGTGCCGATTACCAAATGCTTAGTTTCTAAATATATTTCCCTATAGCCTGCGGCTCTGCAACGTACACAATTCTATTCGTGAGTTAGTCAGGAAGCAAGGCCGCAGAGCGCATTGAAAATTTGAATGCTCACGAATGAAAACAAATTAATTATACAGCTTCTATCTCAAATGACGTGACTCTCCTTTTGTAGTTGAAAGATGAGTATAACACGTTAGGCTGGTATTGCATCTAGGATACAATAAATAACTCTATTTAATATTATGCAAATACATCCGTTCATATTCCAGCACCACATCCTCATGCACATGCACTTCAAAATTCTAATCGGTCAGTCTAACTGCGCACTCCGTATTATAGAACCACATGCACTTAAAATAGTCACAATCAATTCACTCAAAGTTCAAATCAGTTTAGTTCCGGGTCACAATCATAACAACAAAAGATCACAGTTCCTGTGCTTGGCACCAATACTCTGATTGATCAACATCCATTTCTCCATATTTCATTTAAACATTCAATTGAACTTTTGACTTTTGACGAATATAGATCTATCATTCATACTGCAATCAACTCGTTGCAAATTAGGTACGTGACCTGAATTGTCACATGTACTACCAATTCGCGAATATTCACGGTCTTCCATATTATTAAGTCCGGACGGTGCCATTGCAGTGTATTTTACATACAGTGCATTAAATATAATATAATTATACTATTTCCTAACTCCTCAAAAGAATGTAGCCCGAAGGGCTCCATTTAAATAATGTAGTTATTTTCCAGGCTTTACAATAATACCAATATACGCTGCAGGCATATCCTACCTACAGTCATGTATCATGTATGCAACTATGCGTTTATGAAACCAAGTACAGAAAGCTGCAAAGATTGGCTTAGTGACCGTGTTTGGTGGATGAGCCGGACGCGGACGGAGTAATTTCTTCGTCTTCCGAGTCGAAATTGAGAACTGAGGAGGTTGGAAGTGACTTTTGCCAAGTTACATTCCGTCCACGATTTTTCCAGCTGGGTCGACCGAATTCGTCAAGTCCTTCGAAGTCATTTGGGTCATACTCTTCCTGTGGAGGCAGAGGGCCTCCTTTATGGCAATTGACAATGCTGAGAGCAATTCCGAGTTGAGCCAAGTAGTAGGTTAGCATTATGGCAACCTGGAAATCAGAAATCATGTCAACCTCAATAAAGCCTTCGTCAGAATTCTTAATGGAAGCTTGAGCAGTGCCACGTGTATTTGAGTTGGGAGTTGGGATTGGGATTGGGGCATCGGGAAAAGCATACTTTCACCGCGGTACCAAAAGCCTGTATCGATTCCTTTCGATTCAACCGAAAATATGAAAATTCTGTTTTGATGATGCCTGTCTACTCACTCGATGCTCTGTACAGTTTTCCACTTCTGAACACTTCCGCCATTTATAATGTAAAACGTAATACGCGTGATTTATACAGGAACCATAAATTGTCAGCAAAATTCGAAACATAAAATGCAACATGAGAAGACAATGAGTTCATAAAAAACGTTAGAAAGCGAACACAAATATTGAAATTAGCTAAATTAGAAACAGAATATCATCCTTGGAGTACAACAAAGTTGCCCTATTTTAGATTCAAACCCATAAAATAGTTGCCATGTCGTAATAAACATAAAAAGCCATTTGGCAGTTATAAACCGCGGGTACATTTTGAAATCGTACGTGACAATTTGTACTGTGTAATGTTTTCCCCATGGGAGATAGCTAGTTGCATTTTTGGTTAGGTTAGGTGTTCCGAAACGTGCGATACAATGTGACAAGTGGTCAACCATATGAAAGCATTACACTGTAGAGATTCCCATGTACGATTTCAAAATATGCGACCCCTGGTGACCGTCTATTGCTTTCACCGATTTTGAAGAAAGAATGAAGTTTTCAATAAAAATCACAATTTTTTTCGCCACTCAGGTAAAACTCGCTTCGCCACTGAGGCCTCATGTTTCACGTTTCATTTCGCCAACAAGTCTTTCGCCACCGTGACCGACAAGGCTTTCATCATATGCATTTGGTATTTGCTTAGTTTAGTTGCATAAAAAACAAAGAAATTACCTGGGAATGGGGAACTTCCACAAAGAACATATTGAGTCCAAGTATAGAGTCAGAAACGACGAAAAGTATTCCGCCGAGTGAGGAGCACACCTTGGTCCACGTGAACAAGTCCTGTATGGACAGAATCCACGACTAGATTAATTGATATTCACCGATCAGAGCAGCGGACAAGAAATGAAACTCCCTAGTATACCTCAAAATACTGAACTCGAGCAATAGAACGCCAGGCCATGGTGGTCAGAAGGATGAAGTACACTGGAACTCCAACTACCATCCCTCCATCCTTTAGCATCACGCCGGGCATTATTAAGCCCATCCCTGCAAAAATCAGATATTTTTTAGCCTGTCAAGTAAACTCAGGAAGATTTTTGAAAATTGGTCACAAGAATTCGTCTTACCAATGCTCGCCACTGCATAAATTACAACTCCAACAGTGTAGTTTTCTGGCTCAAATCCGAAGGCAAGGATATAGAAAATCTAGGCCGAAATTCATAGAAATAATACATTAATTATCTACATATATTCCATTCTCAGTATGTAGCTTCTTCTCGTGGAGCGCAATGCCACAAAACAGCGATTGTGCTTAGAATTTGCCCTGTGTCAGCGCCGTACCTGAGCAACTCCAAAAGAGGCCATTCCATGAAGAAAGTAGTCTGGCCAAATTAATAGAGCATCTCCCATACATGAGAACAGGAGACCCGCAAGAATTCTACGAGCAAAGGTGTGCCTGTGAGTCATTAGGAGCAGTACATTAGTTTCAAATTTCAAATAGAGTTTAATTACGATTAGTCAGATTGCCATTAAACCCAATCCCAGATGTGAAGCTAAATAGGCACAGTGGAGATGGTAATGTGATTCATCTATTGTATCTGAGCAATGCTCATTTTGCACGCAACATGAAATGAACTGAGTGGAGTGCTTAATTTAGAATGTCTACATTATGCAGGCATTGAACTCCCATTAAAATATTCGTGTTGGCGCGAGTCAGATAATTGATCAAGAGTAGTATTTCAATTTTGGCATCACATGCGTAGTTAACTACTAGTTACTAAAGAAAGAGTACTTAACGAGTTATTCCCTACAAGTGATAATTCAGCATTAATATCAAAATATGATAAGAATTAGCAGTGAATTTTTTATGCTTGAGTGTTTCTTAAGCTCAACTAAATGTTCCCTGAAGTCCTTATATGCTGTATACAGATATGTATGGAAATTCTCTGTTTATCTCGCAAACTTGCAATTATACGGTTCTTATTGTTGTAACGGACATGATCGCCGCAAATGCGATTCCGGTTTCTCCGTTGATGAGGCCTTTCTCCCCTTGCTCTGAGCACGACCAACGACGGAGATTGGGCTGAGTTGAGGCGACTGGACTCGTCTTTGGGGTGTCGACTTTCTACAACCCTGGGAATAATAGCCTATCCTATTTCACAATAGGTAATTAATTAGGTAATTAGGTAGGTACTCGGATTTTATGTAATTATTGGATTTTCGGGGAAAATTAAGAAATATGAAACACCAGAATCACAACAATGAAAACGTCATGAGCTAAAATTAGTAGGCATAAATCCAAGTCCGGTGCATTTAACAAGTATTTTGGGTAATATTCAATGCAAGAATATGAACTCATAATTGCACCAAGTGCTATTTTGTTTCTCAAAAAGCAGAATACTGAACGCAAAGAAGCAGTCAGCGCTGTAAAATGTTGACTGATTTTTAAGACACATATGAAATCCATGCATAGATTGTGTCTTTGTTCCTTGCAGTTGGGGGGGGGCGGCCCAATTACGATTCTAATTGAAGTCCCATTTCAGATCAGCAGAAAAGCATTGACTAAGGTGCTGGCGCAGTAGCAGTAAAGGTTTACGTACATCCGTGCGGTTCTAAGGAATTGGTCAACAGAGTGGTTGAAGGTCTGAAGTTCAAAATTTTACTTTTTACAAGGTGTTTAAAAATGAAAAGTTTGAAAATTCTGGTCAAAATCAGCGTAAACAGACTATTATGGCCGAAAAGCCCGATATTTAACACGGAGTGCAAAATATTTATCGTAATTTAAATCGTTTTCTTCTTGCCTTTATTCCGAATTATAACGATGTAGTGTGCATTATTTCTCCGACAACGGGAGGGGAAGGATATTTGCCACAATTCGCCCATATGTATATCCGCCATTGGTGTATGTTATTGACGCCTAAGACCGGCTAACAACGTGGGTAAATACAGGTTACATTAGAAAATTAGACTATCAGTAGCTCCTTAAAAAGCTTCAAAGAAATCTACAACTAATTACCTAGTAGCACGACGTCTTCGCATTACTAGAATTGGTATGATTTACTCTGAGGAGTATACAAAAACTGAAAAATTTATAATATTACAAAGATTGTTATAAAGGGTGGACTCCAGAATACCACTCCACCCACACCGACACTTTCAGAAGTTTTGAATCCTGACCTGACCTGAACGAATTACCCAGCCTAATCAACTTTTTTTTTTTAAAGTACGTATAAGCCATGGAAAAAGCATGAAGGTTAGCTCCGATTTTAATTTTAAGTACTTTGAAGACCATTTTTCGAATTGTGTGATGCGCATAAGCAATGGAGTCGGTGGCTATCTGTCAGGTTTGGCTGAAATTCAGGGTTCTTCTGTAATATATTTGAACAACCTTTTTTCAGAGTCCGAAGCGATTCCACATCCACTGTATGACTATGACTAAAAGTTTGATTGGGTTGATCGTTTTGTTACACGGTCACGGGCGCCATACTAGCATATGGTCAACGATTTGGTTGAGAATTTGCTGAATTGTTCCTTACGTAAATTGAACAACTTCCTGATGGGACTCAAGAAGATTGTATGGTAAATTTGGCCGTTAAAAATTGTGCAATGGATTTAACATAATTAAAGATGGAGATTTCTATTGTGTTGGCCATGGCAATATCCAATATTTACTTATTTTATAACCACAGTCAGTGCAAATTCCCCAGACTTATTCCAGATCACTTAATGTCCTAGAAGGATTAAGAAGAATGGCGGGAAATGACTTACTGTTTTCCCATACTAATTCCATGGAGAAGAACAAAGAGAGCCAGCGAAGCGACGGGGAGACACTTGATGAGCGTTGCGAACCAGGATGGTCTGTCGACTGGGATGAAAATCACAAAGTACATCCCAAGTGTCTTGAAGAAGGGGACAAGCTTGGGCCCAACGCTCTTGAGCTGAAAGAGAAACGAAGACGTGGGATCATTGTCAACCTCCTCCTCAGCTTCGTCCGCATCTTCCGCCCGACTCAGGAGCAAATCCTTCCTCCCTTTGTCCCCAAACAGAAACTTTGGCTCAAGATCTGCCTCGTCCTCACGCAAAAAGTCCAGATTATCACTGTCACCGCCATCGAAGTACTCAAACGGATTTTTACCAGAGGGCGGCTTTGTCCCCGGGTACCGTGGACTCAACTTGTCAAAGTTATCACCACTGTGCATCTTCCTTCAGGATTTTAGAAGTTCAAGGGAATAAGCACACACGCTACTAAATTCCCACACGAGGGTTGTTCCAAAAGCGTATTTTAATGAATTGGTTTAATCCGACACGACGATCAAATTGAATACCGGAGTATGCATTAGAAAACCTGATAAAGTCTGACAACGACAACGAACAACGATGAATTGGAAATTACTTAATGCAAAATAGTCGTTGGATACAAACATCAGGTTTTAAATTATACGTTTATTTTTAAGACACCGCAAAACTGTAATCTTAGGTTCTGAAAATCGCTATTTTAGTTCTATTTGATTAGGTATACGTATTGTTTATAATATGAATCGATATGAGCTTGCTGTAACAGTGTCATTTCGTATTGTTAAATCCGGTCGAGCGTATTTCCAAGTCAATTTAGTATTGCAACAATGGGTTGAAGTCTATGGCCAAATAATGTTGTATCAATGCGTCGAAGTCGAAGGTCATAATTTAATATTGTATCAGTGGGTCGAAGTTGTAGGTCAAAATTTTACTTTGGATCAACGAGTCAAAGTCGAAGGTTTGCACCAATTTTATGGAAGTCGAAGGTCAAATTTTAATATTGTACCAATTGGTCGAAGTCGAAGGTCAAAAGTTAATGTTGTATCAATTTGTCGAAGTCAAAGGTCAGAATTTAGTATTGTACCAAGTCGTTGAAGTCGAAGGTCAAAAGTTAATGTATCGAAGGGCCCAGTTAGTTGGTCAGCCTATTGAATACAACTGCTGCGAAAAGCGAAAAAAGAAATATATAAAATCGTAGCACGCTTTTGCTCAACCCTCGTGTTACAAAAAATTCTAAAGCTGTTCAATGTTCAGTTGAAGAGATAACTAAAAGAAAGGACACGAACAGCACTATGAATTTCTAAATTGAATAATTAAGAAACAATTTAAAAGATTTGAATATTCCTGAGAGTTTCGGACACAAGTTTTTTTCTGGACTTTTCAGCCAATTGTTCTACTCGGGAAACACCATTGTAGCTGACAGAGGCCTGGACACTGGAATAATAAACTGGGAAGAACAGACAGGAAATTTTGGCATTATGCTATTATTCTTTTGGGCCAGCCCCTTGTCTAAAAGGGTTTCCAGCCTAATGTATTTGATTTAATGATTTAGATGAATGTATATTGGAGTTGGTTTCCAGGACTCTGATAAACCTAACTGTTATTAAACGGGCTTCCAACCAGCTTCTGTTCGTCCTTCCAGGTCAGAGGCGTCTGCAGTACTGCAATTCTTGACGTGTTGTATGCTGAGCATTTAAATCGATCCGGGTGTATGGATTTAAATTTTGTAACATTCCGCAGCCAAAACTCGATATTGAATTGTATTGTAGTTTAATGTCGTCAAACTAGAAACTTGAACAATGTTTCGGAATTGTAGCCATCAACTCATTTTGGATGCGCACCCTTCTCGTTGTATTTTGGGGCTCAAAAGAGTGGTTGGCCATATTCACCTTAAAGTTGGAACAAGGCTTACCCCATTCCTTCCAATCTATTATTCATATTTAATCGTAAACAAAACATAAAACGGGTTTAACCAAAACTGCTAAAAAATTCAGATGTTTCGGGACGGAATTGCAGAAACTCGGCTCAGCTACCGATTGGGACAAGCAAATGACGGTAGCTTGAGTAAAAGGCAAATTCTCATTGTGTGTCTTCTATTACGGAAATAATAGATTAGGAAGAATAATGGGATAAGTGGCTCTTCGCTAAACACTCCCGTGATATCCATAATAATACCCGGAGTCGAATGTCAAATCAATAGAACCGGGCCTGGCCGAAATACAATGCAACACGTATAAATCATCCATTGGGCAGCGTGAAGGGGGACGGTGGGTGGTACAGATTTATGGGGTCCTGGGTCCAACATATAAAAATAGGTATTTCATATTTCTCATTTCTTTCTTTAGGATTCGAATGGAATGAAAGTCCAATCCCAATCTCCAAAATACTTTCCCTAATTAAACCTCAGTTCACAAACAGGTTTACTAGCCTTGGATTGAGACCTGTCACACATTAGCTTGCAATTCAACGTCGCTTTAACCAGTTAGACACGCTATATTAATTGCAGGTACTCTAAGCTTAGGCCATTAATTAGTCTCACGGCTTGTAAGTCCGATTTTCACCGCTAAATTAACTAAATTTACCGTAGCGATTCACCGCAAATTTTCTCCGCATATTCCTGACCTGAGTATATTATTTATTGGAGCTAAAATTGATAATTGGCTATTATGCATAATAGCCGGCTAATATGGAAAATAAATTCTAAACAACGTTGAATTGCTTTCAACTATAATCTATCCGATATCTGAAGTTAGCTTTTCTAATTTCACGCTCCTTCCAATGGTGGAATTCTTAAATTCAAGCAAATATGCCTAAACACATGATTAGGGATGAAATTGCCTAGTCCTCTGTATGTTGATTTAATGTGTGTTGGTGCATCTGATTAAGAATTACACCATTAGAAAGATCATAAAATTGTGAGTAAGGCAGCTAATTTCAACAATCAGAAATCAGATGTACATACTTGCAATCATTTTACATCGTTGTTTAGAATTCATTTCCCATACTAGCCGGTTATTAAGTATCCTATATTATAGTTAGTTGGCATTTCTTGCTTGCGCCAGGTAATCGATGTCCCTGGCTAGCTAGAG
>JAQFXZ010000507.1:0-18795 GCA_034694025.1 Ceratophysella scotica | reverse complement strand
CGAAAACCAACACAGCTACGGCTATGATTGCATCTATAGTGCACGTGAGCCACATGTTATACGGAGACGAGTCTCCTATATGGCATGGACCTATAATATTTAAGACTGACGGAACGGGGAGATTTTAAATACTGGAGATGGTGGGGATCATTGGAATACGATGTTTCAATATAACGTAACAAATTTGGATTCACAGATTCATATCAGGGGAATGTACTGGTAGAATGCTGTAGGTTCAGGACTACCGACACCAAGTACGAAACGCTGCTGGGACGGAGCACGAGCACATCGTGTCAGGATTATCCAATTATTGAAGGTACATGTATATAACGTCTACATCATATGTGTTAACCGAAAGCGGTAATGATAACCAATTTACGTAAGTTCCATCCTTGTTCATGCTGTAAATTTTTGTGATTTTCAGAAGCTGTAGCGATGTCTGCTGAATGATTCACACTTCAAGCTCTGCTAATTAAGGATTTGACAGAGAGGATTGAAGTGGCCAACTATGTTTCAGGTTCCAATGTCGTTTCTCCTCTCGAGTTTTACGTCGTTCCACAGGAGTACTTATGGGCCGGGATTGGCACTGAAGGAGGAGGCCCCTTATGCTTATGAGTTCGTTCGTACTATAGTCTAAACAATTGACGGTCAATAATTAGAATTAAAGCGACATGTTCTCAGTTAATGGAACTTAAAACTATTGTGTACCTTTCCTTCATGAAAATAAGTGGAGATTAATTTTTATAGGAATTTGGTATTGACACACAATGCTCTAATTCACATGTGCAAATATTAAGCTTAAATATTTTTATTATGTCTCCTAGTGCAGGGACGAGTGATTGATCCAAGCCAGCGGGTCACACGCTTTATGCTCCAGCATGCAGATTCATTTCGCCGAATTCAGAATATGAATTGATTTATTTTTCCAAATAAAGTGATACGAGATCAAATTCAAATTTATAACTGAAACCATAGCATACGAATATGTAGTGTTCAGCGCCAAGCCAAAAGCATGAGCTGTATAGTATGTATGTATAGGTACTTTGTATTTTGAGCTGACTGAGAGCTTCGTTTCTCCTTCCTCGTTGAGCCGGGTCGTGTGCAGGGGTCGGGATCCGGGAAGAAGGGGAAGGCTGATGATCTGAAACAAGTTTAATAATGAGAGGCTTAAGAGAACCCCCGTCACTAAAAAATAACTGGTGTCATGGAGGTAATCACTCTTGGATGAAAGAACCCAAGAGTCACTTTCTCTCTCCATGAAGCACAATGCAGGGAAACGATTCCTGAGCTGCTCAACACAGACCCTGTCTCAATTCCGGAAATCTCCACGGAGAACTCACACGAATCTCAACCTCGACTGCCTTCGTTCTGCACAATGGGATATTTCACCTTGTAGAAATCAAAAACGGTCTAATTGTCAAATATTGAACGGACCTGGAGAGCGTTTGTGACAGCTCACTGAGTTTATCCACTATTTAATGTACAGCGTACAGCGTGCGTACAGCGTGCGTAAAAAATTCCCTTAAATTTAAAGAGAAGGCAGGATATTAGAATTGCGTTGACATGTAAGAAGGGCAATAGCAACAGTAATCATTTAAGATGATCATAAAAATGTTGATTTGCTGTTTTTTCGCATTCCATGTTTTTATGTCTTTAGATAGCACTTGTTGATCACTCGTTCATGCCAAAACAATGCTAGTTTTTTATCTTTAAAATGGAATGACTGATTTTATCATATAGAATCTTTAAGAAAAAAGGCATTAAAAAATGCATTTTGTTTAAACTGCAAAATTTTGTCGAAATAGGACAATTTTTCTGCCTGTCACCTTGTATATTGAAAACGTCAATGCTCATTTATGGCATAGTATTTCATAATAAATCTGAGTTATTTGCTGGCAACAACCCTGTACAGTATTTCATTGAACGGGGGATTCAGATCATCATCGGGAGGTAAGTTAGCCTGATTGACAGGATCAGGATATTCGAAAGAACCCGGATTAAAAGTTGATTATTCTCATGTTGGATACACGATATGTTTTAGCTTCGACGCATGCTGCTATGACGTTGAGCTGATATGGGGCATGCCTCACCTTGTGCTTCAGTTTTTAATACAAACTTCTGTATTTAGTACGTTCATTAGGTTTTGTAAATGAGAAATTCAAGCCTACAGGAGAGGCGGGCGATAAAGAACAAGCTGTCAATGCCGCCGTACTAATATTAAAAAGAAAAACCAATATATTTTATTGATTTAATTTACAAAATTTTACTAAAAATTTGATTAGTGTATATTAAAACTGTGTTTAGCTAAATTAAATTTAAGGTACATTGCATCAATTCTCTCACGAAACATGCCACATCGTTCTATTAAACGATGAATTACAATGAATAACGTAAGAATAAGCTATGTAGGTGAACATCATGGCATCAAAAATGAAAATGATCAGAATTCTTCATTCCTACAAAATCCTGCATTCCTGTCTCATCAAGATCAAACAGATTTCAAAATATTGCCTTCGATCGGAAATCGGAATCCCGAAAACCATCCAGCTCCATGTTTCCATAGTAGCAGTCTGAAAGCGAAAACTAAATGCTCCACTCTGTTAGAATAGCATGCAAATGCAATGCTCAAATATGGCGAAGGAAAAATCCAACATCCACCAGAATCTGTTTGTGATGGTCACTGCATTTTAGTACAAATAAGATATTTTCATCTGAATCTGAGCAGTAGATTTTTACATGGAGTGCACTTGTATTCTAGTATTGCATTCCGAACTACAAGAAACGCAGAAAAGATGACACTCCCACTTTTGTCACCCAAACCACATTGTTGTTAATGTCATGGCACGAAACGAAAGCAATGAATGAGACATAGCCCCGTTTTCTTACAGGCAGAGCTAACTTCAAGTGAACTCTTAACTGTATCTTAAGACATGAAAAAATTAGCTTTTCTTCTTTACCTTTACCTATACAAAAGGCTAAAGAGGGCTTGTCCTGTGTGCAGTTGCAGTACACTATTTAGATCGTGTAAAATCTTGAGAAGCTACTTTAAAAAGTCGAGTATTGAATTGGAAAGGTGATGAAAGAAAAAGTGGGTGTCCCACCCATTCCCAAGCCAGACCTTTTATTTGTACAGAGCGGCTTGCGTCATTTTGCAAAGTGCTTAACTTTTTTTCTAATAAAACAATTTTTGTCATTTAAGAATTGCGATGAAAGCCCTGTATATTCCGAAACCTTAAGAGTTGATTGAGTGTGAATTGAATCAAGTATCGAGTCACACTCAGTTAGTTTCTGTTTGCCTTACCTTTAACTTCAAAGAAATCCTGATCCTACAAAAAATCTTCATTTCACCCACTTTAAAATCCCAAAACTCATCCTGAATTCCAAAATACCAATTCTACTAGTAGACAAATGCAATATAAATAGCGTACGAGCCTCCACGCGAGAATTCCACAGTATCAATGAAATTCTGACTTTTTTTGGCTCGTGGTCATTTGTCATCCAGTTGGTTCGATTGAGACGTCAGAAGTGTTACCTTCTCTATTTTGGGCTGAGTCCCTTCTGCCCTCGCCCCTTCACCCAATTCTATTCTGATTCCCAATTATATTTATTTTGATAGGGAAAAACTGTTAAAAAGGAGTCAAGTCAAACGTGCAGAGCCTCTTCAGAAATTGAATACAAGTGAGGAAAAATACCCGAGTCAGTGTCCTCATGAGTAGACACATTTAGAAACTGATCCCTTTAGACCATAAAAATATATTATGACTGCTTTCAGAGGGCCTGGACTGGAAACCAAACACGGGTGTTAATCAGGAACAACAAAATGTCATCATGCCAAATGTGCAATGTTCAACGTGCGACTGAAAAGTACAGGGCGCAGTAGGGTAGGGAATTTTACTTTCTCAAAATAGTCTGCGGAATTAATTTCATCATTAATTGCGATTAAAAAGTGTAACCCTTCCTTTTAAAAATGACAAAGACATCATTAATCATCATTGAGAATCACTTTTTGAAACCTCAAAAAAGTTTTGTAAAACCATTAGCTCATGACTGGCGGAACTGAGTGCGGGTTGAAGTTGAACTGTTGAGCCGTGCAAGAGAACTTTTAATTTTGTGTGAAAAGTTGGCGTGGTTCGACTTTTCTAATTATTTTGTAATTTGGGGAAAGGAAGGGTGAATGAAATAGTTCAAATTTCAAATGTTCAAAACTGAATTAAGCTCCGATAAATTATTGATGCGTCAGCTGAACTTCGAATTTTATAATAAACGAGCAAACGAGGGAAGATCAATGTGTTTTGCCGCTTGGGTATTTGTAAGAAATGCAATGCTAGTCGACACTGAACTGAAATCTTGACGATTTGATGACGATTTGATGACGATTTGACGGCATTCAGTTTTTCGCATACAGAGTTTGATAAGTACGATGAACAAAATTTAAGTCTCAGCGTTCCCCAATTTCCGAGCGACCAAATATTTTAATCCGCCCTTGCAACTCAAACCTTAACTGTCTTGCAAGCATTGAAGTGCAAAATTCATCCGTTCAAACTCATGCTCTCAATTGCAGTTTATCTTAGCTTTGACGACAGCGAGAGCAACTTTTGTTTTGTCAAACTCATGAGCTCATGTGCAGAATCTCAGCTCTGGTATGAGTAGCGCTCCTGTTTAGTGAAACTCACGCGCTCTGGCAGCGGATTGATCTTAGCTTTGGCGCTGTAATTCCGGTTTTGTGAAAATCATGCGCTCAATTGCAGTATATCCTGATTTCGAAGTCAATAACCCATTTTTAGTCAAACTCACAAGCGCAAATGCAGTATATCTAAGATTTTAGTAACTCCTATTCCTATTTAGTCAAACTCCCGAGTTCATTTGCAGTTTATCTTAGTTTTGGCGAAGTGAACTTCTTTTTAGCCAAACTCTCGAGCGCATAGGCAGTTTATCTTAGATTTCAGTAACTCCCTTTTTGAAAAACTCACAGGCTCATTTGTAGTGTATCTTAGCTCTGAAGACATTAAACTCTTGTTTAATCAAATTCAAGACAGGAGCTCAAATGCAGTTTATCTAAGATTTGGCGTTAGTATCTCATGTTTAGCCAAATTCATGAGCTCATATGAAGTTTATCTTAACTTTGACGTCAGTAACTACTGTTTAGTCAAACTCAAAAGCTCATATGAAGTTTATCTTAGCTTTAGCCTCAGTTTTCCCCGTTTTGTCAAACCCACTCTCTCAAACGCAGTTTATCTTATATTTGGTCTCAGAAACTTGTTTGGTCAAATTCATATAAGCTCATACGGATTTTAACACTTAGACATGATAAATTGGCTTGCTAGCCGGCCTGATCAATCTGTGATACTATTTATTATTATTATACAGATTGCGAAATACGTAATGCCGCGTTTCTTTGGCAAAAAACTTAGTCCGTATAATTCTGCAAACATCACCAACTTTGCCCCTGCTACATCAGCCAATAGTTAAAATTGATGCGAAAGGCGGTAGCTATTCGGAATCTGACAGTTTGTAAAATCCTGGTAATGACTGTTATAAAGCTAAGGATAAATATAGATCCCGCCTTGATATCAATTTATGATTGTATTTCCTTTGGCAATTATGTTACTAAAAAGGAAATCTGAGGGGTGTGTGTATCGTGAGAGATAAATAGAAACCGTATTGGATTACAAGCTGTTGTGTAGCTCTCTGTAAAAAAAAAACTTTAAAAAATTCAGTTGAAGATAATGAAACTAAAAATGCTTTAATCCCATATGATTGTCAATTGAGGATTGTCACCCAAGAGTTTTTTAAAAAGAACTTTTTAGTTTTCATTCTTTGTGACACTTACTGGGAGTTCATTCCGGATCAGACTCACCCGGACCAGTGTCACATTTCATTACACTATATACTTTTTGATAAACTTTGTACATCGTGGCGCCGACACAAGCTCGGCTCGTTCAATGCGCTGTTGGTTCGAATACTAGGTTGCCTAGCAAGTCGTTCTGAGCAACTCTGTATATTACCCTACTCGTTACACAGAAGAACCGTTTCTTTGCTAAGTGTGTGTATGAGTAAACTTAAAACGTCTGTTCCTTTTTTGGAGTTTTTATTGAATGAAGGACGTTTACAAAAGATGGAAAAAGGTATCAAGTTTTTCTAGCACAAAAGCCGGAGTGGCCGGATAATGCTTGGATATGGAAGTGACACCTTTTGTAGGAACAGATCCCATGAATTTAGTGTATTTATAGCTCCAATTTGGATCACCTTACGCTCACCCTATAAATATATTACGTACCTCATTACTGGAATGGATTAGTGAGGAATCTGGTGTGGGATACCCATTAAGCTGTCAATTGACACCATAATTTTGGGTGTGAGGTTTTAAAATTTGATGCGTTGCCGGTTCGACGATTTCATATTCGAATGTTAGAATAATTTAACCCGACTGGATGCTAAATACAAATAAAAGTGAATATTACGGAATATTTATGCCTGACGACCATGCATAAACATTTTTTGCGTTATTCACCCCAAATATAGGCTTTAGAATTTCAACAGATTTGGGAAGCTCGTAATTTCAATTGAATTATGTGTTGGTAGCCGCCGATCCTGATTCCAAACTAAGGTTAGGCCTATTGATTTGAATCGCAGGTATAAGTATACCAGGATTTGGCTTTAGGTTCGGGTATTATCCCCAATTACATAATAGGCTGACTCTGACAGGCTTGACTTTTGATCTGGACCCATAAGTACCCATTCTAATTCAGATTTCCCAGTGTAAGTGTTACATATTCTGACAGGAGATCTGCGGACTCTGTGAAGTGTGATTTCATCTGCACTCAAGGACCTTATATTACTTACTAGGTACTCGGATGCAGTGTACAGGGTTTCACAGGCGTTTTACTCGTGTGGGGTCAATGTTGGGTAGATAAATTTATTTTGAGCAAACCGTAATCTAAATACTTTTTTTTAGCTTTATACATATTCTTCTAAAACAAAATTAAAGTATCTCGCTTAAAATTCAAAGAATTTCGTAAGTTGTGAGTTGAAGACTTCGCCTATTCTGTATTTTTCAATTTTTATTTTATATCCCAGTTAGAATTGGCAGAAATACAATTCTGAACATTCTGGTCAGCATTCATTTCATACTGTATATGCAGCGAAGCTAACCCGTTTTCAAAGTAATATTGTAAATTTTCTTAAATGGTGGAATCGCGCCAAATGCCAAACTTTCTTTAGGTTAGGTACCCTCCAAATTTTAAAATTCTTACAGTCACATTTCAAATTCTATTCGATTCTCACTTGCTTAATTCGATATTCGACAGAGTCTTTGAGATTCTTGTATATATATTTCGAAAAAAATTTGTATTTGTGCCCAAATATTCTTGGAACACTTGTTCAAAAGCAGCTTGACGAATATTGAACACACCAGAGTGGCTATTAGATCACCCTGTACTCTCGCTGAAAGCTGAAAGGCTGACTTTGGAGGGGTACGAAATTCGGAGTTTTCCAATTTTGACGAGAGGTGACAAGAGGGGCTCAGCAGGGCGTCTTTGAGTCCTTCCTCTCCCGTAATATTCCCCCAGTATTCAGTGCAGGGAAAAGGAATCTCTATTCAAGTTTCTACATAATAGGTGCAAACACACTCACTCAAAAATCTAACAACACTTCATTTCCTTTCATCACCGGTGCTAGGCGACCGTGGACCTCTGGAATCCACATATCACTCAACTCCAGTCCAGCCAGAGTAGAGCTCTTCATTCAGTTCTTCTACTAGATTCAAATTCAAATTGGTCGGAAATGTGCAGAATTACCCGCGGCAAGTTGGCCAAACACTTTGATGTCATCGTTTTGTTAATTTTACTGATTTATTGCATGTTTCCATCCGGTTTTTAAAAATTCTGCCATTTTGAGTGCGAAAATAATAATGAAAAACACATGTCGTATATTTGGGACTGTCTATGGCTTAGGCCCAAGGTTTAAAATGCGTCATGTGGCGAAATAGCAAGAAACATGCCTAGGGTGTATTGAGACTTGACCTGACCAGATAGCCATTGCCGATGAGACGCGAAAACTGCCAGGGACGATTTAAAAAAAAACTGTTTCTTGTTATTAATTTCTATTTTTGACAAACCGATAGATTCAAATTCAAATCACATCACATTTATTACGCCGAACTAAATATATTTGAGAACTACTACCTAGAAATGTACAACTTTACAAGATATTATGAAGCACTAAGTAAATGTAAGTACAACTAATGCTAATAGTAATAAACGCTGAACGAGGCGTTTTATAGGATTTTTTGCATTTACAAGCAAACAAAACTCTTTGTAGTATATCTAGTAAAATTGTTGAAATCGACATCGAAAATCTTAAAACGTAAATAACAATAGAGGAGACTAATAGTAGATTACACGTTAATATGGTGTGTGGTACTAGAGGTGTAGTGTAGCTATTGGGATTTATGACGTATAAATTAATTACATGAAAGTACAGAGGGATTGTAATTGTACACATGACATCCTGTATAGAGATTTTTACGGTAGTTCCAAAGTGTCAACGGACATGATCCTCCGTTGTTGCCTCGTGTTGACGATTGCAGGCTGCAGGGATTCATGGTCAATGTGAGTGTCCAATGATGGGACCAGTTGTAACTTCGGTTTTTGTTTTTCTCTGTAAAAATCAAAGAAAAACAAGAGAGGCATTTAGACTGGGTGTCATTATTACACAATAGTAGATTACATGTGTTCGTGTGTGCGTGGAGGGTCAGGGTTCGTTCATTCATTCTGTTCTACATTTTGTAGAATTTGAAAAAGCTGACCTCTCGTAGGATCATTAATCAGGAGCTAAGAGTAATTTGTGCAATGGACAAGGAACAGTTGGCCTGGCGTGCTTATTTTTGGAAATTCTACGACAATTCGTACATTGAAAATATGTCTTGCACAGTACAAATGCTTTTTCCGTTCAATATTTCGGATTTAAATTTGAGATTTTCCAATTTCGCAGTGAAATCAGCCTACGAATAAACCTAGAACCAAATCCAAACGATTTTACAGCAAATTAAATGTTTCTGGAACCACTTTACATATTCATAAGCAGCTAGTGCACTATCGTTTGGACGCACAGACGGACAGACAGACAGAACAGTCGCATAAGCCCGTAGCAAGTCCGGTCGCATTCTTTGAAATTGTACATAAGAATTTAATTTAAACAATACTGAAATGCTTTCTAATGGCAGACCACTTGTCACATTATATCGCATGTTTCGGCAGAAAATAGCTAGCAAAAAATATGACAAGTTGTCTCCCACAAGGAAATCATTACACCTTACGAATTGATATGTACGATTTCGAAATTTTTGGCCCGGTCATATGACTAAATCGTTTTTCATGCACTAGTTACATCTAAACTCGAGTATTTTCTTATCGCATCCACACAAAGTCATCTGTTGTTAGGTACACACAGGTACACGCCACGCACTCTTGAACGGTGGTACTATTTGAAATATAATGATAGCTTGCCAAAATCGCCGTCTAAGTGCCGTTTAAGTGTAATTTTGACGAAATTAAACAAATTAGTTTTAAAAAATCAGTTCAATTCAATAAAACACCAATTTCATGAAATGTGAATCGGAACTTCTCTATTTAGTAGAAAACTCAAGTAAATTAAACCATGTTGCCAAATCGCTTTAAGAATGCCTCAGCGCCTACAAATTCCAAGATCAATTGTCCTGGCACCATGCACTTAACGTAATAGTCCAAGCTCAAGCCTGCGTACCGTGTGATTAATTTGTTTGCATTCTAATTATCAACTAATTAGAGATTCAGATCAACTTTGAAGAAATGAAACGGTCATTTAGCTCCAGATAAAAGCCAGAGATTTTTTACGTAAAAAAGCTGCCTTTGTCCAAAAAAGGGACAACTGTGACTTCACAAGGGACTCATTCTTCTCACATGAATTAAATACCGTGGAGGTAGTAATAATAAAATTCCTTTTTTACCGAAAAAAAAATCGTATTTTTATTTAAAAAAAGAAAGGGTTGATGCCTTTTATTCCCCATTTCCCCTCATTCATTGACTTTTATGTTTAAGGGAAAGGGGCGTGCTGCCTAATGATGAGTCAAGGGAAAGGCTTCCTTCCAGTTTCCACTGGAGCTCCATGACTATGTTCTCCGTCATCTGCTCCTCTGAATTCTAATTATATTACGCGTACATGTACATCCAACAAGCTCTTCCTTTAATTAATTGAACAGAACTTCGCAGCAGAGTTTCGAGTTTCATTTCACCAGAGAAAAGCTCCGTTGGCTTTTAGCAGTGGCTCCTAATTTACTTTTTGCACCCAACGTTCATGCTTGGGAATTCAAATCAGAGATTTGCACTCGTTTGTGCAATTGGTATAATTGAAATGTAAAAATAGAGCAGCCTGTAAAATCCGTACGTTGTTCAACTGAAAAGGGGCATTAAATCTGTATGCAGATACTCGGTGTAAAACACAAATACACACTACACTATGCACGCACAGTTGTTTATTAGTCAAATGACGGCGTTGCTAATCCTTATGTAAAACAGATGTGATAGAGCCTTCGCTTCAATTTCAATAGAGAAGGTGATAATGATGATCAGCCTATCAGTCGTATAATGATCAGATCACCAATACTGTTTACATTAGACTTCTGCAGCCCATGTTCTCAAATATGATTAGAAGGCCCTACCAAATGCAAAATGCAAATGATTTTTTTTCAAGAGATATTTGAATTTGCATATGTTAAGGTTGTTTCTTTGAATCAACATAAATTCTGATTTCTGATGGACAATATGCTGTGGCGATTTGGATTTAAGAAGCTAAAGAATGGTAAAATCAAAAAATGCACGTGTTTAAATCATAATTTTTTTAAATTTTATTGCAAATTTAAAAATATCAACGATTTGCATTGTATTTAATTGTGGCATTTTATCAGCTGATCTAAATTCAAGTTTCGAAATTCAAATTTAATCTCCAGAAAATTTTAAAATTTTCCGTTTAATATTGTCACAATTCACATTTGATTAGTTTTGATGAGTAAGTTTCAAAAAATGTCGTATTCTGCAGCATTTTTTATTTTAAAAAATCAGTCGAAAGTGACTTTCACAGACCAATGACAAAAGAATCCTTCGAATAGGCGCAATACAACATCAGCAAAACGGGCAAATTTTGAATACGCAGCAAAAATGTGCAAAAATCCGAATAAAAAATGACTTATTCTGCAGAATTTAAATAGAAATCAACCTAAAGCAACATTCGCAAAATACTGGAAAAAGTCTTCTTCAATTTATCGGTAAAAAACGTGCAAACCGGGCAAATTCGGGATACATTGCAAGAAAATTGCAAAAATCCGATTAAAAAATAACGTCCTATTCTGTAGCAATCTTATTAAAAATCTGCCTAAAGCGACTTTCGCAAACGCAAAATATTGGCAAAAATGTCGTCAATTAAGCGTGAAAGTTAAAAACATCAGCAAAAAGGGCAAAAGCTGAGTACGTTGCAAGAAATTCTCAAAAAATCAAAATTGCTTCAGCAAATTTAGTAAAATCGGATTTTTCTCTATCCTTGGCGCTTGTTTGCATAAACTCAAGGCTCGAGATGAATTCATTAAATAATAGCAAGTGCTGATGACACTGATTCAGACCCGATTAACGATCTGACATCAGCTGGAGCACATTATCCAAATAATTGAAAGGAACACCTCGTCGGGAAAAACAAACCCGTAGACGAGCCTGAGTCAAGCTTGGCTCCTGACACTAATTCCCGAGATTTATTGTCACTCTGCCTTTTTAATCTGGCGATTAAGTCCGGGGAAAAGGGTTACTCCCTTTATATCATAATATGATCATCACATTATCTGTCTGATGACACCTAACATTAGAATCCTCTCTTCCCAAATCCAGTTTCACTTGTTCCAGCCTCCCGTCAATACTTTCATATTTGAATATTATGCAAAACTCGCCCGTATCCCGTACACAATACTCAAATCTGCCTAATCGAAACGTTAAACAAAGGGCGACTGAAGGAACAAGTGGGAACATTCTCAGCATCCCGTGCATCCCTTAATTTCGGACTGAACACTGAACCGAAAATCACGCCTTGCGCTCATAAATCTCTATATGATTAATATTCATATGCATATGGAGCTAAACTCAGGCTGACTGGGTTTGACTCCCTTGTTTCATTCAGAATTCAATTTAGAACACGTAGTCCAATTGGGCCTTCATGCAAATACTAATGTATTCCAGCCATGCAACAATTTGTATTCCGAATGTAAAGAATTTATGAAAGGAGCAGAGCAGAGGGAGCAAAGCCTCTCCCTATCTGTTGAATCTAAAAAATCTGACTCGGAATTTACGGGCAAGCACAAAAGCTGGAAATTAATTAGAAATTACAGGGTTTGAATTCAAACTTAATTAAATTCTTTGACCTTTCCGGTAGCAATATTGGATATTTGCCGTTCTCTTTGAACAATTCTGTTAGTAATGCCGCGGGCATTCACCCGGACGATTATTTGCCGAAAAATTGCTGAAACTCAAGGGCGAAGTTGGCGAAAATACAAGTTTGGGCAAATATGTTCCTTTAATATTCGCCCTACAAAATGCTTGCTCGAGCGAATAAAATTGACGAATATTATGCAAATATTCGGCCAATAATCATCAAAATACCAAATTTTAGGCAAAAGTTCGGCCAATATTCTTTAAATTGGTAAATATTAAGAAGATATTCTTCAAATTATCGGGTATTAAGCGAATGTTTTTCAAATCGGCAAACATTATTAAAATTATTCAAATTGGCGAATTAAAGGCGAATTTTCTTTAAATTGGGGAATATTTAGTTATTATTTTTCAAATTGACAAATATTAGGCGAACGTTTCGGATTCGTAAAAAACAAGCAAATGTATTCTTCAAATTGGCAAACACTAGGCAAAAACACTTCAAATTGGCGAATATTCGGCAACATACTTCAAATTGGCAAATATTAGGCAAATATTCTTAAAATTAGCGAATATTAGGCGATTTATTTGCAAAACGGCAAACATTAAGCGAATATTATTCAAATTGGCAAATATTAGTTGAATTTTCGCTCCTATGGCCATAATTCGCGCACTAGGCAAAGGATTACACCGAATTTCCGTTATTATTCTAGTAATTTTTGACAGCAAATATTTGCTCTGAAAGGCAAATGCTAAAATGGCAAATATGCGCAATAAGGCGAATACCCAAAAAAAATTATTCGCAGCATCACTAAATTCTGTACAATGCTCCGTTCCATGCTTCCTTTGATCTTTTGCACAAATATATGCACAAAAGCATCTGACATGGATCCCAGTCTCCAATTCTAATTCCGTATGCACAGCAACTAGAGCGGGTCTTATCTTAAGTGCAAATAAGAGAGGAACATGAGCAGCATCACGTTTTACTCACAGATTTGAATATGCGAGTGAGAAATGTGGCACTTGTGATAGATGATCAATAGAAAATTGAAAAAAATATCCGACATTCGACATACGACATCCGACCCCTTCGATTTACTCCCATTCACTCCGACTGCATATAAAGTTACGAAGCGGAACATTTCAATTCCCCGAATTCGAATTTGACATGAAGAGCTTGGGTTGGAGGTTCGAAGCGTGAAAAAGTCCAAAGGCGTGCTAATTATTGAGCTTTAACCTGATATTGTTAGTATTCATCGCCTCTAGTTTGCATACGCGTCGGCCAACGCCTCGTTTTCCACTTGTTACAATGTATGAATAAGTAATTGTATTTTCTGTGCAAGTGCACGTATGTAAAAATGCGGAACTCTTTATTATAATAGTGTTTGACAGGCCGCCAACAGAGCTTCTGTCCAATTTTCCGGATCAAAGGACGAGAAAAAGGGTTTAAAGGCTCACTCGAGGCGTATTCTTCAATTCAGAGACCTACAGCTTCGTATTTGGATTTCATTGTTTAAAACGTAGTATATGAATTTTGGTTTTATTTTTTTCTGCCCAAAAGGTGCTCATTGAGCACGTACCCTTGTAATGGGCAAAAGCCCAAACGTTTAACGTTGTTAGCCCAAGTCTTGTTTAGGTCCGTGTGGAAGGCCGACGTGCAATTAAGGACCCTTGAAGCCTTCCCCTTCTGGTCAACTCACTCCTCGCCAACATTTACCAAAAACTTCAGAAGCCTTTAAACTGACACTTTGGGTACAAGATTTATTGCGTAAACATTTCCATTTTGAAAGAAGAGGACTTTTGTTCGGGAAGAAAAAAAAGAGTTTTATGATGGGCAAGCAAGGCGAGGTCCACTGGGAAATGTTCAGTTTGGTAAATGCGTAACTGATACCAGAAACTATTATGTGAATGTGAGAAATCTTTGTTTTTCTAGCATTTTCGGAAGAAAATACAAAATACAAGCGTCCTCTCATTTCCCTGTCACTTCGAGTTGCGTGCTTATGCTTAGCATAACGTTGTAGCAAAGGATCGTGTATTTTGACCAATTACGTAAAGGAGAATGAATAAGGCAAAAGAACCACAAATTGAAATTGGGCTTGTCCAGGAACTAAATCGGTGAAAACATGACAGCGTTCGCTTAACAAAATTTAGTTGGTTCTTCGTAATTTAGCGCCATTTCTTCTTTTTTTTAAACGGTGCTGGAAAGCTCTCTGGGTTTAAGGACTTGAATTTTGGTTCAGATAATTGCTACGGTTTCCATAAATAGCGCAACATAAAAACCATAAATACATCACGCAACTTAGAAATGGCAACATCAAAACCGCATAAACATGTTTGTTTCATGTTGAGGTTTCTAATGTTGCGGATTTTAATGTTGCGGATTTTAATTCTGCGGTTTTTCCCATGGGGTTTTTAAGTTGCGGTATTTAGGGTTGATGGTTGATCTTTATGATGTTGCGGTTTATGTTACTGTTTTTAGTGCTGCGGTATTTATGTAGCGGTTTTTCATGTTGCGTTTTGTTTTTGCTGTTTTTCAATGCTGCGCTTTTTATATTGCCGCTTCAGTGTTGCAGCTCTTAGTGCTGCGGTTTTTATGATGCGGTTTTTCATTTTGCGGCTTTTTGTTTTTGCTGCTTTCAATGCTGCAGTTTTTATGAATCGGTTTACATGTTGAGGGTTTAGTGTTGCTATTTTTAGTGTTGCTATTTTTAGTGAAGCGGTTTTAATGATGCCATAATAGCCATATGTAGGATTTGCTTTTAAGTTGCGGTATTTAATGTTGCTGTTTTTAATTCTGCGGTTTCTATTACGTTCGAATTACGAAATTACGAATTTAATCTTCAAGCATCAAGTACAATTTGATTAAACGCGGTTAATTGAGATTAAAATTAAATTCAATTGAAATGGATGGAATAAATGCATCTGCACATGCTGCAATGAGAAGAAGTTTATAAAATAAAATATTCGGTTTAAAACAAACATAAAATCACAGAAAAATGAAAAATTGGATTTTCGTTTCTCATTACTTATCTTTTTATTTCATTTTATAACTTTATTGTTGTTATTTACTATTTTTTTCGTTTCAACCTCCGAAATTTGGCTTTAATCCTTGCCGATATTCGCTTTACTTATTCACTTTTATGCAAATATGAACTTTTCAGTTTTAAATTTTTCATCTGTCGTCGTATACCCGAATGGAACCCCAGACTCAACCGATCCAAGAAACGCTCCGTATTCACATACAATTTCTCTCGTAGTAATTTTTCTCGTAAATTGATAAAAAACGTAAACTTACATCGAGTAGCTCCGACTCTACTCGCTCCTGTTGACCACAATAGACCCGTTGTTTTTCCTCAAACTCTCGAATTCGTTGATTGTACCTCTCAATTTGCTCTCGTAAAATTGCATCTTCAATCTGTATACCAACAGAGGTAAAAAAAATTGAATTTTAGGATTCATTGAGCTCGAACATGAAGATGAACAACATGAAGCAGAGGCAGATGATGAGGTCGAGCAAAAAAATCCAATTATTTGTGTACTATACGTTACCTGAGCCAGTTCTTCGTCATACTCGAGACAACCGACTCCGTCGAGTCGTTCCAAATCCAGCCATCCCCTCCATCGAACACAGACACCATTCATAATAAAGTGGGATCTCAAGTGAACCTAGAAGAATCAGTCAGAAAAATAAAGAGATGTTAGCAAGGGACGAGTTTTAGGTTTTCATAATTTTTTTTAGTGTTGCATTAGAGCCTTAAAATGTATTTAGTTGCAGAAAAGTATGCCAAAATCAAGGTTTGGACACTAAATAGCCGATTTTGCCGCACTTCAAATTTAGATATTTTCTTCTAAATTCCAGATTTTAGTATCTATTCAGAAATATTCAAAAAGTTGAGCAAAAATTGAAGGTTTCTACGATTATTTCATTTCTATTCACTATTTTGCTCTTTGAACCTAAAAATGCCTCCAACTCTGAGTATATATTCTGAAATTCGATATTTACCAGTAAATATCAAGTTTTCCTGAATTTTAACGATTTTTAAAATTGCCTATAAACATTCACAAATTCAAACCAAATTTTTAAATCATAAAACCGAACCCTGATCACAAACATTTTATTTTCACAATTTCTTCCATCAAATCCATCATAGGAAAACTTCGGTCAAAAAGCGGAACGGAACAAAAGCCTGATGCCTCATATGCCGTTTGTCACAAATGGGCCGGACACCAAAAACGGATTTTTTGTACAGTCAGAGTGATGACGGATGAGAACAATAGGTAAGGACTTGGCATGAGGCGGATTTGATACCTTCCTACTTTTTAGCATAGGGATTCAGACTCGACTTATTGAATGCATTTAGGCTTTAAGTATGCATGTATATTTCCTAAGTCTCGGCACGGTACCGGTCCACGCCCGGAGTTGACATTGTCAATGTGTCAATCAGTGGAACAGACGTGTCAAAGAACTCGTTGGCATACCCGGCACGCCTCAGGGAGGGAAACAATGGGCGGCAAACATATGCACTTTCCTGACTTACGACTTACGACCCCGCGGTTTTCTTTCTACTTTTTTCCTATTTTTCTGGTAAAAAAGCTCGGTTTCGGTTTGTATTCAATATTCAATAATATTCAATATTCAAGTTTTCATGGAAATACTACAATTGTAAGTTTTACTTCCAGTCCAAGCGCATACAGGCAACGCGCAACAAGAAAATCGCATCATAAAAATCGCCACTTAAAATTCCCTCCATTAAACACCGCAACCGGAAAACCGCATCATAAAACCGCTAGGCACATAAATATCGCGGTACTAAAAACCGCAATATGAAAACCGCAACACTAGCACATGAACATAAAATCCTAAACTAAAAATGATTAATTTTAATAGGAGACTGCCGTAGTTAAATAAAAATTGTGATTGTGACCCAGCTGGGACCTTCATGTTGTGGTTTCTATCGTTGTTCTTTTCAATGTTGCGAGTTGCGATTGAGTCATGCAGCTTTTATGTTGCGGTTTTAACGTTGCTGCTTTTAATGTTGCAATTGAGTTATTCTGTAGTTTTAATAGTATGGATTTCATGTTGCGGATTTTATGATGCAGTTTTTATGTTGCGGTTTTTAATGATGCGGTTTTTATGTTGCGGATTTTATGTTGCAGTTTTTAATGATGAGGCTTTTAATGTTGCTATTTTTACTGTTGCGGTTGAGTGATGCGACTTTTCTGTCGCAGTTTTTAATGATGCGGTTTTTATGTTACGGCTTTTAAGATGCGGTTTTTATATTGCGGTATTTATGATGCAATTTTTAATGATGCGGTTTTTACGTTGCGGATTTTACGTCGCAGTTTTTAATGATGCGGTTTTTATGTTACGGTTTTTAATGCTGCGGTTTTTAATGGCACTTTTCCAGCGGTTACCTACAGAAGATGCAGTTTGTCTTGGTCTTGATTGATTCTACAAGTGTGCGCCCAGGGCCTGGCCTCAACTCGAATATTTTCCGTATTGATCAGACCATATTCAATAGAAATCGTTCACAATGCATAAGCTGCAACAATGCAAAGTATTGCACAAGGTACCCCGTACCCTCTGCACCCAGCCCTTCAAAACGGTATATTTCCATTTGAATAAAAACCCCGTACTTATTCATAATATGTATATTCGTATAACTCAAATGTCAGTCGATCATCATCATTTCCTTGTGTGCAAAATGCAAGCATGGTTAATTAATTGAGTGAATTTCCAGCCTCAAGCATCCTTCATTCTGTCCATTAGAAACAAGTTGATCTTCCCTCAGAATTTATGAATGTCAACAAGTCATCTCATGCTCATGTGTGCAGCCAGGCGAGAGAACTGGAAACTCAAGTAGGCACTTGAAACATGGATGCTCAAAAGCTCAAAATCTGTGTAATGTGTAATTATCTATAATATAGATGTCAACAGGACACCTGAGGTCCAGACGCATGTTCACGGGCTGTACGCACTTCCTTTTTCTAAATTTTCAGTAATTTGTAACTGAGACTAACTACTTTGGAACGTTTAAGTTTTTGTTAAAACTTCAGCTGTCTCTCTAATTTCTCCCCTTCTTTTGTTCCACCATAACATGGTTGACAACACAATGAAATTGGTCGTTTTGCGCTTTTATACCGAAACAAACTTTGTGTAGGTACCGTGGCGGGTGTAGAGAGCTGGACAAGGCAAATAGGAAATTCAGGGATGGACGGCGAGTGTGTATGGACAGCATGGTGTCCAAGCCATAAATTTCCTTGGGATTGGGACCATGTCCAATTCACACTTTTTGATATCAATAGGTATATAAAAGTTGAGCAAAAAATGATGGTAAATTGAGGGGTACGC
>JAQFXZ010000506.1:0-18827 GCA_034694025.1 Ceratophysella scotica | reverse complement strand
TGGGAGCACAATTCAGTTCTTTGCATACACGGAGCAGCAGGTGAAAAACGAGTTTTTTTCTCATTGTCGTGTTTATGGCAGACGTTCTTGATGAGAAAAGCAACAGATTCCTACAATTTCGTACCCATTTGACCGAATAGTTGATATGAGCTTCAATCCAATGTGCGACATATAAGTCATAGGTTTTGCCTTTTGGATGTTTTCTGCCCATTATGCACTGTCCTACTTACAAGACCAACCCTAGTCATCATTTAGGATTAATTTCATCTTCTCGACACACTGAATACCATGACCATAGAATACAATGTCTATATGATCGGATATACATTTACTAAGGCGTGTGAGTGGGTAAATAAATCACCGGATGATTGCACACTAATTAGACTACACCCACTTAAATCAGTAGTTTGGTGTTGATCTATTTCTTCTGCTTTGCGTCTTGAATAACCAAAGTGTTTTCTCTGCTTTCTCTTGCAGGGTTGGACAGGAGCGATGGTTCTCCACTTCACACTCCTGCTTCTAGTCCTTGGTCAGGCCAATTCCCAATGGCTCTCCTTCAACCGAGGCCCAAATTCCGATAAGCTATGGATGCCAAATATGCCTGTTGGACGAGGCGGTCCACGAAGTCACGGAAGATTTCAAACGCCAGCCCCAACACTACGACCGCCTGTCATGCCCCCAGCCAGTCCCACCAACCGCCAGCGAGCCTTGGCACAACAGAGTCAGCAGACAAATGCTGTTGGCGGCTACGATGGTCAGCCTCGAGGTCATGGACCTCAAGCTCCTTCAACGAGAAACTATGCTGGACAGAATCAGAACTTTGGAAATGGTCGAAATCAAAACAGCGGGAAAATCCCGCTTCCCCCGCAGCCACGAGTTCCGTCCCCTTCTCCCCAACAAGTGTCACAACCTTGGGGAACTAAGTCGCTTACGCAGCAACAACCGCCACAACAACAACAGCAGCGTGGTAATCGAGATCAGAAGACTGACTCATCAAGTGCAGTTGGATCAATGATCCAGGCTCCAGGAAACCGAGGCCAGAACTGGCAAGGACCTCTCAGTCTCAACAACCAGAATCCGTGGAACCAAGGAAATCAAGTTCAACAAAATTCTCGTGAACCCAGACCCATTTCTCAACAACCTGGACAGCTCCACGACTCTTGGCCCAATTCCATCACGCACCATCATCTGACTCCTGTTGGCCAGTCGCAGCAGAACAAAAACGGACGTCCAACTGGACAGGCTGCACCTCCGCATGCGCCTCCGCAATCCTGGCCTTCCAAAATCAGATTGTCCAATACGCCGCTGCAAATGACCCAGACCGAAGCACCCAAGAAACCCAAATCCATTCCTGAGTCAGATATTTACAAGTCTCATTTGTCACCTCAGCAGAAGGAGAAGATTATCCAGATGACAAACACTTTGACCAAGCTTTCTCCAAAGAAGCCCATTAATGTGTTCATGAGACAAGAAGGAATAGCTGCAACTCGGGCAGGAGCGGATGTGGGGGAAGTCATAAAGAAGTACGCGGGTTCAAGTAAAGTGCCTTTCTTCAATGGGACCCTTCCGTACAATAATCTTCCCACGGTTTTCCTGGCCCCTGAGGACATGACGCCTCCGTATGGTTATGGAAAAATCCCGATCCCAAGTTTGAAGAAGGAATCGAAAGCAGAAAGTTCAGCTCACGTTGTTCAGAGTTCTGTTACAGTCGGAGCATGGCCAACACCGACCGCCATGTCGCGTTCAGATAACTTTCCGCAGACCTCATTCACAACGAATAATCCATTTTTGGCCTCTGCAACAATGGCACCACCGCCTGGATATACAAAAATCTTGCTTCCACCTGGAGCATCCGGCCAGAAACTTTCCCAAGTCCAGTCTCAGCAGCTAGTGCAAGGCTCAAATACAAAGACACTTTCAGGACTCAGTGCCGACCAGAAGATCAAAATTCTGAACATGCTTCAAGGAGGGCAAACAAAAGTAATGGGAATGAATCAGCAACCAAACTTTGCAGCGGCTCAACAAACCTTCAACGCTGGTAGACAGATCAACAACGGAACCAAATACCAAACTGGATACAAGATTATCAAAGCCCCTCGCGGAGAAGATGGTTCGTCCCTTGATCCGTACCAACTGCTCCGAGATGCACTTCCACCAGGAGCAATTGTGGAGAGTATTCAATCAATTGGACAGGGTGGAACAGGTGGAGACTCCGTTGCAGCGGGGTCAATTTCTTCTCCTGTGCGAATTCCAAGTCCATTTAATAAAATCACCGGTTACAATGGAGAAGGAGTTCGACCGTCCATCATCCGCCCACCTGGAGCGCATCCACAACAAGGCCGACCACCAATTCAGAATCCGCAGCAACAGGACAGACCACAACAGGCTCAATTTCCGCAACAACAGCCACAACAGGGCAGGCCCAACCAAGTCAACCAGCCGCACCAACTGAGACCACAGCAAATTCCACAGAATGCCTTTCAACAACATTCTGCAAACGGTGTGAAACAGAATCCACAATGGACACAACAGCAGCACCAACAAGGACATCCGTTCCAACCGAGTATTCCACACCCAAATTTACAGAGACCGCAACAACAAAATCAGCAATTTCCACAATCGCAACCGCACCCGAATGCACAGAGACCACAACAACAACAAAATCAACAATTTCTCCAACCACCACCAAATCAATCACTCTTACCGCAGCAGTCGAATCATCCATTTTCACAACAGCAGCCAAATCAACCATTTCCACAACAGATGCCGAATCAACCAATTCCACAACGACCAAACCAATATCAAAGACCTCAACAGCAAGCTCCACCAGGGCATTCAAAAGTAGTCGTAAATCCACCGATTCAAATCTCAATGCCAAGCGTTCAGGATGGTGGCTTGAACGAAAACGAGCTTCAAAAGATTATTGGACAAATTGTTCAAGGAGAACCCTCTCCAACTCCGAATGCTGGGCCTCAACAACGACAGCCCGTTAATGGAGTGTGGAATCAGCAAGGTCAGCAATGGAACCAGCAAACCCAGCAACGACCGGCTGGGCAGTCTGCACAACCACCAATCCAGCAAAGTGGAAACACTCAGCAGAATCAAGGTCAGTGGAGTCCCGATCAGCATCAATCACCGCAGTCTCAACAAGGAGGCGGCCAGTTCAATAACATGCAAGGCCAGACGAGCGGCCAGTTCCAATCTCAAAACGGGTTTCAGAATCAGCAACAACAAAACCTTGTGTTTCCACAAGGACTTCAACAACAGCAGCAAGGTTCCAATCAACCTCACTCAGTTGTATACCCACAAGACAGCTCCGAAAATCCGATGCACCTGCAGAAACAAACGCTGGTTTACCCACAAGGTCAAGGACCCATACAGAGCCTATACCCTTCAGTAACTCCGAAACCACAGGGTCCACCCCACAACAATCAACGTCCCAATAACAGAGCTCCACCTACTCCGCACGTCAGGGCCCCAGTTCACATCCCAGCTCCCACTCCTCCCACTACACAAGGCCCGCAGCTCTACCCGTCTCCATCTCCACCAACAACCAGTGGGCCGTCCAGCAGAGAACAGAGTCAGGAACGCGGTCAACCACAGCCCCACAGGCAACGACCACCCTACCCCCCACACCCACCCAAACCCAGAAATCCACTCCAAACCGCACTATCATTCCTCGGAATCCAATCAACTCCAAAACCAGAAGTAATTGTGGGAAAACCGCCACAGAATTATCCCAACCGGAGCCGCCCTCGTCCACCGACCATGCACAAGAAACAGGATTCACGGCCACCTGCTCAAGAAGAAGACTCGGCTAGTAGCGAATCCAACCAACATGAGGTGGAAGTGGAACCCCCACCACAGCAACCGTCTCGACAGACTGTGATCGTGAAGCCATCCAACGGATCCAAGGAACGACGCCCAACAATTGTAATCACAGGCGGAGACGGAGATCACATGCCAGATATCAGGAGAATCATCAACTCCCTCAACGACATGGAGAAGAGCAAGTCGGAGGAATCTGGTGTCCAGCCAAGTTCAACTCCAAGACCAGTGTCGCCCTCACCGTCTTCGTATCCAAGTCAGTTCCCGAGCAACACCCAGGCCACATTTCATCATTCTACACGTTATCCGACCATTCCGCCATTTGGTCATTCACCAACTGCGCAGTCTCATAATCCCAATGTAATCACCAACCAAGTGCCGCTCAGTCCTGTTCCAAGTCCCACTCCATTCGTCTACACTACACCCCGTCCAACTACTATATTCCAGCAGTCCACTCCAGGATCACCCTTCACCCTGGTTTCTTCCACTCCGCCTTATTTGTCGAGTCCGGTGAGGCCCTTGATTTCTTCATCTCCGTTCCTCATGCAAAATTCACTGAGACCCTTCGTTTCCTCCACTCCTGCCACCTACTTGGTAACAAACCAATCTCCTGGACCCATTCTGCTTCAGACGCCTACTCCGAGACCACAGCTTATCAATCTGCCAGGGCAGTTTCCCACAGCCACGCCACAACAATTCCTGATCCACTCTGCCACAGGTGCTCCACAGCTTGTGACCATTGGAAGTAACGTGAGTCCCGCTTCTTTGCACTACCAGGCAGTTCAGAACGCAATCAGACAAAACTTGGGACTTCCACCCAACCCAACTCCAACTCCGTTCCTCATCAATCCTTCGACGCCTCAGCTTCTGAGTCCTACACAACAAATTGTGTCACAGCAGTCGCCCACACCTACTAATCCATCTTTGAGCTCCAATTCACCATCCCAGACTTCCGCGTCAGAATACGTAAACAACTCTCCGGAGTCCAATGCTGGAGGGAAGGACAATGAAGTTTCACGGTCTCCTCCTAAAAAGGCTTCAAGCGAAGAATTTAGTCTTAGCAAGTCATCCAAGGAAAGTAGCAGCGGACTAAAGTCTTCTAAAGGAAAAGAGAATGCTGCTTCGAAACAGGATTCCAAAGAGGGCTCGGAGAGGGGAAAGACGAACAACCGACAGCGGAACAAGGACCAGAGCTCTGAAGAAGAAATCATTGAAAAGGTTCGCACTGAAGAGAAAATAATTTGGAATGGACAGACTCCGTCCAAAATCAGAACAGAAGAGCGGACAATAATCCGACCCCATGGCCACACCTCTACCCACACCACAACACACTCCAAAAATGAACGAGAGAGCTCCGAAAGCGTTCGGCACGAAGACAGAGTCAAGTACCCCTACCAATCGATTGCCAATTCAGAAAACAAGGAGCGGAACAAAGACTCCAGCAATTTCCGACCTTCCATGTCTTTAGACGAGCGGCATCGAATTGAGCAGCAAGAGGCCTATGATCACTACTTCAACCCCTCCCAGCCCCATCCACATACTACTAAGGAGCCTTCGACCACTACTGAAGACTCACTGGAAGACAGGAAGACGGACTCAGAGAAGAACTCCACTTCTTCTTTCGCTGGCCTACTCGCTTCCAAAATGCGGTTCGAGAAGATGAAAGAGCAACTCTACCCACAGCAGCTTTTCAACGACCCGAACGCGGAAAATGGTACTTTGTATGGCTACATGCCCGTAGTGGAAGTGCTGCCCACTCCTTCGAACGGACAGGCGTACTACACAACAGATACAACTACACCCACTTCAACCACAGTCCACGATCCGAATGGTAGATACAAAATACGACCAAATTCCCAAGACATGACGCCCGTTTCTTCCATAACACCAGCGTCTGTGGATCCAATTCTAATGGAACGACAGCACCAGCAGTATGCTTATATGATGAGTTCAACTGGAGAGCCTGTCTTGGTAAGCCGACCTGCAGCCTCATATCCCTACGGCGTGTCTGGAGGAACTCCAACTCCAAGTTATTACACTCCGAATGCAGCTCACCATCACACTGCTACCGGGATGCCCGTGACTGTGACCAATACGCACTACTCGACAACAGTGCGTCCCAGCTCAGAAGAGAAGCTCATGTTCATGCCTTCATCTACCATAGCGACAGAAGAGAACTCAGGGAAAGGGAGCAGCACTCAGCGACTCGTATTCTTCCCATCCTCAACACCGTTTCCATCGTACATGCATTCAGAATACGGTGTGTCCGACCATTTGGGCTCTCAGAGCATTCGGACCCAAATTACTGATGACATGCAACTGATTCAGGACACACCTGTATGGGAACCCTTTGGAAGTGACATCAAGGAGCATCGGTCTACAACGACGACAACGCAGCCCACAACAACGCCCACAACGACGACTCCGGCACCGACTACTTCCACCACCACAACAGAAGCTCCCACTACCACAACTACCACCACAACCACCACAACTCCCAAACCCAAGCCACAGAACACGTATTCGCGCGAAGAAGGCGATAAGCCGGTGACGTGGCGTCCTTCCCACAGTCCCATTACAACAACTACCAATGCACCTTCACAACCTGTCACGTACAGCTCCTCAGAAACAAGAATTCCTGATGTTGGCGCAGGAACGCTCCATGCTATGATGGCTGGCATTTCACACCAACCGGTTCACAGGTGGCACGATAATAGTCACATGAACACAAGAGACCATGGGGCGTCAATTCTGTACGCCATTGCGAATGGTATGCCCATGCCAATGATGCCTCCAGCCTATGTTCCCTTAGGACAACGAGTCATTCCTCAACTCCAGTCACCGTACAATAATCCCATGCTCATGCAGCCGCATCCTTCCATGTCGCTCCACCAACTCCATTCCATGCAAGGTCCGTCTCCAAACCCTTATTTGAACTATTATAATCCCGTGGGCCCAACCCAGCCAGCACCAATTCATAACAACTACTATAACGTCAATTGGGATGCACAAAGTCAGAGTCAGAACACTGAGGCCCAGGCCATTGATATCCAAGATACTCAGTCAACTTTGGAAGAACAAGCCTACCCAGTAAGTTCAGAGCCTTCAACTACACAACATTCCGTGCGCTACCGGAACAAGTATCGAATCCCCGTTGATCAGAATGGAGGCACCTTCCAGAACCAGAAGAAACTCATTCCAGTCTACGTTCACAAGGGATCCCGCAGAAATCGATATAGAAAGAAGCCTGTGGCCCAAAGAACAACGACCACCACGACAACAGAATCACCAGCCTTGAGCGATGAGTATGAGGACGACATGCTAATTCAGGAAAGTGTGGCTGGAATTTCAGACAGGGTAAACACCGAAGCTAAGCCCTCTTCAAGCCAGTACGAAGATACGGCTGAAGATTACCGAAGAACCAATCCAGTTCGGAACAACCTGAGGCGCAAGCCAAACAACTACTTAAAAGTTCAACAAGAGCAGCAGTACTCTCAAGCCCAAAGCGGGGAAGGCCTACCAAGGCAACCCCTCCATGCTCAATATAGCGAGGTCCCCACCATTCCATCAAAGAGTTCCAGAGTCAGAAATAGCGCTGAAGGTGGACGAACCAGCCAAGCTCCACAATACATTCGCGAGAACGAATACACTCCTTTGGCAAGTTCCGAAACTAGACCAGGTCGGTTCGAAAATGCTCCCGAACCTTCAAGGGAAAGTGGAGATGTTGAGGAGAACCAAGAGCAGCAGTACAGTCGACGAAGACAGCGACCGGTGCATCAGGAAGAACAGACGACTACGTCCACCACAACAACTCCAGCTCCGCCATCGGAAGAAGTTCTGTACGAAGTGAGGATCAAGGGACCGTCCGCGGAAAAGACGAAACGCAAATTGAACAAGTTTGCAAGCGGAAGCGATGAGCAGTACGACGACTATGAATTTTCTTCTCCCTCTCTAATGAACCTCAATTTCAAGCCCAAAGTGAAGACGACGACGACCACAACTACGACGACCACTCCGGTTCCAAGACGAAGGAAGGGCAGCAGAAGACGCACCACAACAACACAAGCTCCAGAAATTGATGAAAGTGAAAGTGAAGAGAGTCCAGAAGACACAAAACCACAAGTACCGCAACCAGAACCACGCAGACGGCGTCCTGTCATCTCAGAACAGAATCGAGTCGTAGAGAAACCGAAGAGTTCGGAGAAGGTTTACAGAGAAGAAGTAAGTGAGCCGGTGGTTATGTCCATACAGCAGGTGTACAGGGAGAACGGATACCCAGGATCCACTCAATTCTCTCATAGAGCACCTGCCATTCATCCAGCGTCTGGAGCTTTCGGTCAAAATAACATTCAGCAGGAAATCACGACGGCCAGCCCGGTTTCCGTAGCCAATGTTTATCAACAGCATGCGGAGCATCAAGAAATCCCTCCAACTGCGGCTGAATTCAATCCTCAATATCAACCCATCCCATCAACTAATTACCAGTATCCTCAAGCCCAACCTTACCCTCAACAGGAGAATGAATATCAACATAATGGAAATGCCGGGAATGTGGCAGAGGCTTCGAATGTTCAACCCGTAGTACACCAGCATCAAGATACCAGCGCTCATCAAACAGTAAGCGAGTCAATTAAAGCTCACCAACCCAGTCGGAAGGACTCGAAGCACAGACAAGTGGAAAACCATGCGCAAAGAAGGCAAGATACACAAGTTGATTACGACGACAGAGAAGGGAATTATGAGCCTGGAACCAGGCGGCAGCACTTGTCTTCCCAATCACAGGTGAAGCATGGAGTTCAGAACAACCAAGACTCATATCAGGTGCAGGAACCAGTTAGGTCTCCCACCCGTCAAGATCAATATTACAACTCTGAACAACATTCTCAACACCAGGAAAATGCTCAACACCAGGAACATGCTCAACACCAGGAACATGCTCAACACCAGGGTCAGAAATACATTCAGATCCCTCATCCAGATATTGCTTCCCAGATTCTCAAATTAGATACGGCTACGCAAAAGCGCTCGGAGGAATCTCATCAAGAGCCCAAAACTGACCAGGTGAACAAGGATATGTTCATGGTGTCTGCGGAAGACAGTGAAGAGCGGAAGTTGGACTTCATCTCAGCTGAAAGCAGGGATCCTTTTCGAGTAGGCGTTGTTGGCGGTCACACCAAACTTCCTGGAATGTCCCTCGTGTCAAGTCCTAGCAAAGACGGTCCATCCATCATTAACTTCAAATCCTCTGTGAAGAGCACAGGAGCTACGATCGGCTTTGTGGACGATGAGCTGCGCTACACGAAGCCTTACACTGCTTCCACGACTCCACCAACAACCACCACGACGGCTCGAACCACAACCACAACACCCAAGGCAGTGCAGACTACGACAACGACAAAGACCCCAACAACAGTAAAGACCACGACCACGGTAAGCGGAGGGGAGGATGAGTATGAAGAAGCAGAGCTGAAACTTTTGCTTCAGAAATTGCAGACGAAGCTCCAGACACAGGGTTTGACGGAATATGATGACCTTGGAGATGCTGCTTACGACTATTACGATCCAAGCGATTTAGTAGAAGCGCTGAAGGAGACGCCGTCCAAATCCAAAACAAAAACATCCAAGAAGACCAAGAAAACTAAAGGCAAGGCTAAAACAAACAAAAGTAAGAAAGTAACTACAACTGTCAAGCCAAAGACTACCAAGAAGCCCAAAACTACCAAACCAACAACGGCCAAACCCAAGATAACCACTCCCAAACCAACCAAGAAGCCCACAGCAGAACCAACGACCAAACCAACATTGAAAACAACTACATCTACCACCACGACTCCCACAACAACAGCTTGGACGACAACGACAACCACTCAAGCACCTCCTACACATTCAGCACTGCGGTTCAACAATGTTCCCGTCCAGCAGTACAGACATCCCTCAAGCAGTCTCGAAGCGTTTGGAACAACAACAGCTCACCCCGCTCCAGAAAACAAAGTGTCATATATTCTGCCCATCCCGACCGAAGACTACGCTTCAAACGAAGTTAAGCCACGACCAAGGCCCTACTGGATCAAAAGAAAGATAAACTCTACAGCAAGCAGTGAAAATCAAGCGCCGGGGAGCAATCCTTCCAGAAAAATCCGTCTAGTGCGGCGACGAAGACCTGGTCCAACACCATTGGGCTTAGTGAAGAGCCCAGTGTTTGTTCACAGTCAAGAACACAGTAGGACGAGTTCAGGCTTGGATATAACCAGTGGGTCATCATTAGTCATTAACCCAACGGAAGGAACAACCGTTTTACCTATTGAGAACCTCTTCGACACTGGCTTATCGAAGCGAGTTGGGGAGCCAGGTTTGTAGAAATATCAATTACATGCACATTAGTGGTTATTTATGTAAACGAATAATACAAATCCTTTTTCTTTTAAAGTAGAACAACCTGTTCGCAGAAGACTCAAACTAGTTCGAAAAGGTGATCGAGCTCAGTGGAAGCTTAAGAATGAAGACAATCCCAGAGTAGAGCCTCTTGTGAGTCATCCGCAGGGTCAACCAGGAAGTCAACCGGGAACCCAACCCGAGAAATCCGTCCGGATGGAATCGAGTGTGCGAGTGGAGACGAGGGTTTGTGTAAATGGAGTCTGTACGCTGAAAGTGTGAAGTGAGTAACCGGTAGATGCATGTTAAAATAATTTGTACATACCGATATTCTACACAGCTACTTAACTTATTTCAATAAACGACAATTCTTATGTTACCGTGCTTCAAAATGTAACTTATGTAGGTATGACTCCAACTTTGCTCATTCGTAAGTATGTTTCTCTTTGTTTTGTATTACGTCTCTATACTCTATGTAGCACACTGTAATTGGCGAACAGTCTGAAAATCTTGGTGATTGTGTTTGAGGGATTTTCTTGGATTGGGTTAGTTTGCTAGTATATTTGTAATACCAATGTGGTCTACAGTACACAAGTAGTATGTAGGACATGCCACTGTTATTGTGAATAAAATATATCGTGGTAGCCGAGTGCCATTGCTTCAATTTCGTCCGTCCATTCCATGTCCTGGATTGAAAAGAACAGCCGAAACTACTGTAATCCTAAATGTAAGTTGATTCAATAAAGTTGTGAATATTTTTGTACCTTTGAAGAAGAAAAGTTTTAGTGGCTACAAATGCTTTTATTAATGGCGTCAGACAATAGTTTAAAATTAAAAGTACAAAGAAATGTTCAAGTCAAACCATTGCTATCTGGCAATTTCTCGATTCCGGAGAAAGCCCATACAACAGACATCAGCCACCACTCACAGGTTTTCTCATCATTGTAATGCGTTCTTGAACTTCTGATGTATTTCTTCGAGGTCTGTCAACTTCTGTCCGAGTTGTGAATTCAAGTCATTCATCACTTTCTTATGACTTTGCTCAACGGATACCGAAGTAGCCAACTGATCCTTGAGTATATCCAATGTCTTCTGAAGCGTCACAATTGTGTTCTGGAGGGAATATAAAATAGAAATGGAATCATTTTCTGTCCTTTGATAAAATAGAATGTGGCTCCAAGCAGAAGATTATAATTGTACCTTCGGGAACTCTTTACTATTGATAATTTCCTTCAGTTGAGCGATTTCCTTATTCCTATGAGCAAGTTGCTCAGAGTAGTAGTCAGCTTTGTTTTTCAAGCTCTCGATTTGATGAATTAAGTCACCATTATTATCGCCACAGGCGTTCTCAGCCTCCGAAATCTGTTGTTTAAGCTTTTGATTCTGCTCTTTAAGACTTGCTATTTGATATTTCCAATCTTCAACACTGTAAGTATACTGTGTGAGTGTGGATGTCAACGATGCGTTCTCAGTTTTTAGTGTAGATCGTTCGGTTTCCCACTTCTTGGAATTAATGGAGCTGAAAAACGTGAAAAATAAGTGAGATTGCACATAATTGCTCCCGTAAAATAATATGGGAATATTTAAGTCCAGATACATACCTTTGCTGAAGCGCTATTCTTAGTTTCTCATTTTCCTGTTTCAATTGTTGGGAGTCGGGTGTGTTCCGTCCCTCATCTTCGTTCAATTGTGTTGGCATCGGTAGGCGCTTGGGACTCTCCATTCGAGCCTTACACGGAGATCCAGACGAACATCCCTGGAGTCCTGGACGTCTCAGCGGATAAATGGAATTAGCGTTAACATCTGCTGACGAAGAGGTGTCTTCAGGCTTCAAGATGGAGCTCATAATGCCATTCAACTTGGGTTTGTTTGGACTCGATATAGATAGACGAATGGCTTCCTTCACGTCTTCAAATTGCTCATGGAACTACAGAACCATTGAAACATCGATTGGTTCAGCACCTGGTGTGGGCTGGAATGCCTGAGGTTGTCTAGGACAAGCGCTTACCTTCTGAAGATCCGCCTCAGTGACAAATCCCAAGCCATATACAGTATTCGATTTCAAGTCGGTCCACTGCCCAAACTTTTGAGATGTTTTCGTGAAATTCATAGTGAAACTCATGCAGCTATTGACGACAGCCTAGGAATAAGCGTACTTATTATATATTTATCACATTTATCACTTGGTAGTAATTAATCATAGCCCGTGGGAATCTAGGCCTGGTGGAGAAAGTGATAAAGACCACGGGTGATTTATGACAAATGACTGTTCTGGATTTCAATATTCCACACAGTTCTGCTTCCACAAAGTTATGTTGAACAACCTACAGCTACACAAGAGACTCTAAACTGAAGTTCCAGTACCTGAGTTCCATCCACACTTATAATCCGATACATTCCACGATTCACATCATAGAAAAAAGAGACTGGCACGGCTGACTCCGTAACAGGAAGCCAAGTCTTCTTTGTTTCTTGATTAATGTGGAAGACATGGGCTTGAACTGTGAGAAGTGGTTGCTGCCTGAAAAGAAACCAAATTTGTAATAGAATCCTTACCCTAGGAACTAGCACAAATAAAAATATATTTAGTATTGTTCGAATAGCGGGCATACGAAGAGCTGCTCATCCTGAACCTAGGCTTTGAAAATATTTCCAGTGACAGAGGAACTCCAAGCACTCAACTGAAACTGCATGTGCTTTACTGTTATACAAAAAGTAAATAAAAACTCGGAAATGATATGAAGGCTCGGTAGGTACTGTTTGGCAATCAATCCGATGCCATCCCACGAGCATAGTATGCATCTCAAAATCTCAATATCTCCAAGTTTTAAGAAATCAGTAACAAATTTAATTAGCTCACAGTAAACAATGTACCTGTTTGTATCTATTTATCTGATATTAAAAGCTCCGTGGTAACCAAACATAAATCTTTCTATTCACTGTGTTATTGGGCAACTGTTGGAGCTAATTCACAAGCAAAGCTGGATGACATAAGCAATTCAAAGTTTCTTTGATTTGCCAGTCAGGTTGGGTGAGTTTGAAATTCAGTTTTCGTGAATTCACTCTGATTTGATCCTCGATTTTTGGACAATTTTATTCAGAATAAAAATACAAATGTCCGTTACAAAAACACACAGAAGGAAATCCAACAGTCAAAACCAAAACAGTTTATTTTTATGCTCACAAATTCAAATTACTTAATGAAAATTTGAAAATCAGAATGGACAAACCATGCGTCGCTTGAAAATCCGAAGTAGAAACAAATAAAAACTCCGTTCCAGTGCGGTATATTGATCTTCTGAAATCGTTTAATTCAATTTTAAATGCCTTGGTTAAAACATGTATAGAAAGCGATGTTAGTTGAGCCACGTATGTGTACTAGGCACTGGCACAACGACCCACAACTGTGCAGCGTAAGAAACTTTAGCGGATACGAAAAACTTTGTCGTTCCACAAACCATGGTCGTATTTTGTAGAAGGAAAGTTGGGGCTATTGTAAAGCCGTAGTTCTTTTGCTCTCTTCCTTGTATTAGCAAAGCTACATTTATTTTCATTAAACAAGAGGAGAAAAGGGAGCCGAAACATGGCATTAAGGAGCTGGAGGACGAAGGCCGTAGGCTCCTGATGTAAATAAGTGGGAACGCACTTGGGCTCTCTGGAGACACGGAGGAAATAGTAAGGAGAAGGAATGGAAAGCGAGTCTGGCCGCTTCCACGTACTTTCACTCCAACTCCGCCACGCCACTTCATCTTATTTATATCAACTCGGCCGAGCCACAGAACTACTCCGTTTTAAAACCTATTTGCTTCAACCCCATTATGGGACTTTAAATTAGAAACTACTTATTATCTCAGCTCAAGATCACTCCCGTCCACCACACTACGTTGTTTCACAGAATTAACTATGCTCTCCTTTCCCACACAAGATTTAAGGATCCTTCCCCATCCGAGAAATGTATTGCATTATATGAGTATGCAAGTATACATACGGGAAACCTCACACTACAGAATCATCTGACTTTTAACCAAGCAGTCTGCTATTTCCGTGTATCTTTGTACTTGAGTTTTAATTAAGTTAATTAAATGATTTACCAAGGCCGGCCGGGTGAAACACGAAGAGCGATACTCGCACACGACACGCAGAGCCGAGGATTAATCACACAAAGGCGGCCGTCGTGTCGTATATCCAATATGTCATTTTCATGTTTCCATTCAAATCATGTTGTGCGTCTGTAAATTGCTGATTGTATGGTATGAGATTTATGCGGTGCATTCAATGCTGCGTGTTTTGTAGTTAATAGAAAAACTGAAGCTGATAACAATTTGTGTTCTCAAATTTTGCTGTTTTGTTATTCTTGTGAATTGTGGGAAAAAAAGTTTGAATAGTAAACCTCGCATAAATGCTCTGGTATTATGCTATGTCTAAACTTATCCTCATTTAACAGTAAGTAAACGAAATGCATTGACTGAAAACTCTTCATTCAAATTGGAACCATTGCTTTCCAATACCGAGTTTCTTCGCTGTGATGAGAATTGTTAGGGTTTGGGGAGATTCGCCGTAATGCAGTGACGGCGTGTTCCTGAGACGATGAAAGTCACAATTTTTCTATGATGACAATTCGTTGTGGCATAGTGGTATATGTTTGTTTTCTAAAACAAATTTTCAACATTCTACAATTATTGTAGAATGAGTTGATGAAAAATCTTGATTTGCGCTTTAAATTAAATGAATCATTTTAAATTTAGAACAGCACGCCATTCAATTTTTTGGAGAAAAAAAAATCAAGTTTCGTTCAAAATCAATTCTTCTTTTTTAAGAGTAGGCATAACAATCAATGCTTTTGTGTGTGGGTGCATGTTTATGTTTCTTAAAAAAATTAAAGCAAGCTGTTGAAGTCCAGAACCGATTTATAGAATTATATGAACGAAGTAAATCAACCATGAATAGGTTAATTTTATACGCTTTTGTAATCAATCTATTTAGAAACCTGATTTATTCAGGCACTGACCTAAATGAGTTACGCACTTTGCAGCTAACGACTTGCATCAGTATATTCTTCACAGGTCACAGCGTCTAGCAGCGGTTCGTGCACAGTGAGTGTGTATTTATATTCGCATTAGCTATTGTCTATTGCACGACAAAGGAAATGAAGGCAAGAGCGTCTTGGGTTCGTAACGTACTTAGGAGCTTCAACTACATTACTTGTTCTTAAACTAAGGACGGAATGACTTTCATTAAATACATGTTGTCTGGTTTGGCTCGAGCAATTAGACGTGAATTATAGATTTTCCTAACTCCCATTCATTCTATAATTAGGAGCATTGTAGTTGTGCTCATTTTCTCTAAATGCCTGTTCCGTCATAACGAAGACTTTTTGCTGCTTTTGGGCTCACTGTATAAGGATAAATGCACGATAGAGTGTTATTTGTATTTATTAGATTACCTATTTACAAGAGAATAATTAAGTTTTCAATTCAATTTTCTAGCGCACAATTCAAAATTATTCCGGCTCTGTTAACCAAGAATACGCCTTAGAGGCAGATCTAGTGATGTAAAATTGAACATAAGAAGCACATTTGGTCATCCTATTTGCATGAACTCTAAGATGACTTCCTGATTTTCTTATTCGAAATTCCTGCATGGAACCTGGAAATGGCTAATTGTGGACATAGTGCATATAATTGTAATTTGTAACAGGATAAAGAGGTAATGGTTGGAGTAACACGCGACTTTCCTACTTGGGTTGGCCAATTAGGAGCTATAGCTAGGTTTAATGGAGAGGTGAAGTAATTGACTTACCGCTTCCTTCCCATAATGAGACTAGAGAGGTAGAGTTGCTGTAATTGTTCGGAAGTTAGTTCAGAAGACATGACTAGACTCTTACATTTATTAGTTGAGGAGACGTGGTCTGGAAGTGGTTGGCAGAAAGTGAAGACTCGTTCAATTCGAGTCCATCCAGGGCAGAGACAGGCAGAACTTGGAGATAACTTTCTTCACAGGCCTTTCTTCATGCTTCTCACACACGAGGACGTAGAAAGACGCTTCAGCTGCGCTCTCTCTCTGCATATGTACACACAGCCTGTTCTTCAGCCCACTCTCAACTCAATTGGCCAAGTTCGGCTTTCCTTCTTAAATTCAGAACAAGCTTTCATTCACTCTCATATTAATTCTCCTAATTCAATTTCTATGGAAATCATGCAACGCCTGCCTCCGTCCTCAGACTCCCACCTAAGTGCTACTCACTTGTGTGCTCCTGAACCTCATGAGGTCTCGGGATTATAAAGTAGATTATTCCTGAACACAAGTTTGTGCTATTATTGGAGGGCTTCTGCTATTTACTTTGCGCTAATTACGCAAAGGACCAGCTTGTCTTCCGCACTCAGAGTTCAAGTCAAGTGCATTGGGAAACTTTGAGTTCTGAATGGAACGAGGGTGAATAGAGCTGAGAGACTGCATTGAAATGAGCCCATTACAAATATGTAGAGTCGTTCTACTACATAATGTTCTTTTTCTTTGCAATTCTGTTCATTCCTCTAATTCTGGAAATAATTCCTTTGATCTGGTCTGACTCAGGTCTTTTCATTCTAGATTATAAGATTAGCTCACGCTCGGTAGCAGAGCCAAAGTGGAGTTACTTGTTGACTTCATGCCACTTGTATAAAGACGATATTGTTTTAGTTCGACCGTTTTCCTCCTTTTTAGAAAATGTTCAAGAACTCGGAAGAAGCGGGAAGAAAGTGGTTTTCTGTTAATAAAAAACGGGTGAGGTCATAAACCATTACTTTATGGTTTATGAAACAATTCACATCCAATATGGGAGAGTTGGGAATGGGTCAAGGAAGATAGTAGAAGACATCTCTTCGGAACAAAAGTTTATGAACCCTTCAGAGCGATAAAAGGAAATGATTCTCCTTCGCTTCTTTTGTTTAAAAAAAACGTGCACGGTGTAGAAAGTGAAAGAAGTCTGTGCGAGACCGAACTAGTTTCAAGGCTCAAAATGCGTGAACCCTTCTAAAATATATATGAGGATGCCGAATTGGACATGAAGAACCTTGACAGGGTATGAGATAGTCTTCTTCGTGGTCCCTTCACAAACCATGGATGCGTGAAACATGTAATACCACCGGAGTCAGCTTGCAAGCGTAATTCGTTATTCTACATGACGGTTTTGACTTTCCAAGAAACCCTGTCTTGCGCACATAACGTATGCACTCGGATTAAGGATCAGCATCCAGAATGGCAAACCTCAGAGCCAGAGCCACGGAAGGAAATGGGGAATAACGAGGAGCGACGGAACAGGAGCACACGTCGGGAACTATTATCTTAATATGGATACCTTCATGAATTCCAGAAGCCGTCCTTAAAAATGTTAAAATTATCGAACAATATTACGGAGACGAGCGTCAAGCCAGACGAAAACGTTCGTCCTGTTGTTTAACGAAACGAGGAGGAAAAGAGGAGAGGGCAGTACGAGGAGCCCATAGAGAAAGGATGGAGAAATAATGTTACAGCAGGGCCTCGTGAATCAGCTCTCTTCCAACACGTCCGCTTTTTATCAACAAAAATTTAGTCACGTTTTCACACTTCAAAAACTTTCCACCTTTGGGCGGTGGAACAGATTTAAGCAGAAAAAAAAGGGCTGCTACATCGACACATCCGTAGCAAATCAATACTTAAGCGCTAAATCCCTCGAATGTTATCTGTGCTCACTCATTCACGCCAGAAAAGAATATGGCACGACAACTGACTGTACACGCCACAAATTCCGAAAATTGTGATAGTGAAGTGAAAATTAGGTTCCGATATTCAATTCAATTTCGATACGCGATTGGATCAGCATCGAGACTTGCAATATGCTAGGCTAGCATATGAGTCTTGTAGTTGCATGCTTTAAACAAGTTTGTGGGATAAAAAAGTGTCAAACGAAACTATTCTGACTATTTAATGTAATAATTCAGGAATAGTAGAGTAATATGAATTCGTAGATCATGTATGCAGATTTAGTATTGAAAGAAACAGATAACAGAATCAGGCAGTTCTCTTATATTACAGATTTGAACTCATGTCTTAATTACAATGCAAATAACGTTAGTTACTGGGTAAACATAAAAATACGAGTAGAAGCAGGTAGTAAGGGGTTGTAGAAGGAAATAAATGAGTACTCACAGCCTCGAATCCTTTTCCACGAAGAGAACGGAGAAATAGTTAAAGAGGAAAGTGAAGAAGGGGTTCAGAAATTAGAACATTTGTACTGTTCGTTCTAATTTTGGAGGACCTACTGCAGTGCACTCCTTTCGAACTATAAAATTTTCCTTCTCTATTTCCTCGCTTCGTTGGTGCTTTCTCTTTCCTCAACAAAAACAAGGGAATCACAAAACACAATGTGAGGGGGACTCCTGGTAGCCGCCGCTGTTCCACTTAAGCCGTGGAAGTAAGCTTTGGTGTGGATCGAGGGTTGTTGTGGCACAGTACAATGCGGGATCACATCTGAAGCGAGACCAAAATGAAGACCATTATTTTGAGGTGACTCAAGCCCTGGACTTTCCTCATCTCTTCCAGTGGCCACAATCTCCTTCCTATTCCTACAGGGCTACTGATCCTGAGTACTTCCTTACTTATGGAGTTGG
>JAQFXZ010000505.1:0-18834 GCA_034694025.1 Ceratophysella scotica | reverse complement strand
ATTCGCTGTTTGGCGAAAAATGCAAGCTAAGTTTAATGTGAGAATATTCCATCTGCAGGGCGAATATTCGCTATTAGGTAAATACCGAAACAGCACTGTGCTCGGCATCACTTGTGATTGTGAATGACAGTGGTGTTTCTTTATTTAGCGACACTCCAGGCACCAGGTTAACCCAGCTAGCTTCTTGATTACTTTAGCATTACAAATCGTAACCCTTCTTCGTAAAATATGCTCACACACAACACAGTAAGAAAACTTACTTCAGATCAGATTATTAATCAGCATTTTGCATGCTCGCTGCGAATTTATACAAATGTCTGGGTTTAGTATTCAATTTGGAATTTTTCAGGTTAACATAAATACTTAACCAAGAACTCCCCATTCATTAGTTCTGTGTAATATTGCGTAGCGGATTGCACCGAATCAGAGCTAGAGCTAGAATGAAAATAGCCTTTTGCCGGTCATCTGATTTGGTTTGATTTATCCGAAATTTTCATCGTTAATCGCATTGCATTTAAACTATCCTCTAAGGGTGTTCCGACAGAAGAAGCGGATGCTTAACTGGCATTGAATTATGCTTGTAATGCTTAACCGACCAATTTATATGAATTAGCCATTTTCACTACTTAAGCTTCTTTCTGGTGCTTCGCCAGTTTGAAAGTTGGATTTAGGATTTAGCTTCGGCTGGATACTGTGCTGATCCTGAAACACCAAACGGAAGCATTTATTAAACAATGCTGGTTGGTCGGTACTTAGGTTTTGGCTTATTGCTTGTTGACAAGCCCGAAACCCGACGGGAATTTTGAGCAAACACAATTATAAATCATCCTCTATTTAGTGGGAATTGATTTTGCGAGTTAGCCAGCGTCGATGATTTTCTTTCAACCCTGAAGAACAATCCTGCGAGTAAATTGATAGACATATCAATTTGATCGACAATTGATTGCAAAGTTGGGTTAGTTACGCTACTGCAAGCATATTTTCATTTGCTTTTGCTCGTATGTAGAATGACAAATACAGTTGTAAGTTTTTTGTTACCCAGCTTGACATACTGTAGTCGAGCGTGTATCAGCTCGATGGATCAGCTATGTATAAATCATTACTGCTAATTATTCCTAAAAGTATTGGCTGAGAGAACAATGCACATTATAATTTAAACATTCATTTGTGGTATTTCTGTATGCGCCTGCGAGCAGAAGCAAGACTTAGTTCCCTTTTCTTCTCCTTGCTTCTCATGTTGTAGAGGAACTTTTAGGAAGGCGTAGCGTTTTTTCATTTCACTCGACCTGAGCTTGAGTCGCTCTTCATTCGGGTGTGTTGAATGGTTGAAGCCATAACAAACTGCATCAATAAATAGGAAAATACCAGTTGTGTAACTTATATTCCATATTATGAAAGGAGTTTCTCCACCAAACAGATGACATTGTTTGTGCTCTGTCTTTAGCTAATAAAATGGGTTTTCTCATTTGTTGACCTGTAGATTACGTGTGTACCTGTACAGCTGTACCTCTTCGATACGAGTGAGGACTTGAACGATGGCCGCAACAACTCAGGCAGGTCCGGTCATCAAAAATCTCCTCATCAAGGATGCCAGTGGTACGTGTTCTTTTTTTGGGATTATTTATTTCTTCCTCATTTGCATCATTGTTCCAGTTTAGAACGGATAGGGTGTGTAATGCGTAAGAGTAATGTAACGAGGCAGCGGAATGAACCGTAATTCTCCTTCATTGTTTTTATGCTATCCGGCACTTCCTAGCCTCGCTCACTCCGTTTTACACTTGTGTGATCAAGAGAGAAGTCGGAATCGAAGAGTTGGTATTTTAAGTGAAGGTTCAGCTCGTTAGGTGCAATAACAACATATGGGAATGGATAGTGCGTGGTATGCCAGGCCAGGGAAAAGGAAGAAGGGTGGTCAGACCGGGTTAGTCGGAGCCCGCCTTAACTTTACACATTATAATTCCATTGAGCTCCGGTATACTATACGCTGGAAGATCGCCTCTCCTGCGTTCGATACGAGGGTCCTCCGTGTATTGTTTAACACGCAACTTTAAAAGCCAGACCTTCGCAGATGGCTTGGCTAGACTGTCTGTATTGTACGAACTATTTTGCACCCCAATTTTCGGCGACACCGAATGGTAGAAAAAACATTTCATATATCGCATGTTGTATTGTAAAGTATTTGCTTACATTGCGGTACGATATCATACTTGTATTTGATTTGGACCAGAGTAAAGTTGCAATTTTTTGGCACTTTCATTTTATCCGAGTATTTCTGCACACTCATCTGTGGTATTTGCTATTTTAAATGTATTAGGTATTTGACTTGATAAATGGTACCGGTTACCGTTGGTCCATATTGTACAAGAAAGTAGGTTGCAAGGGATCCATGTCAAAAGAGCCAAAACGATATAACGGCTGCCGACGACCTAACCTAACATAAATTACAATTATCCGTTTCGTGCGTTCTCGGAAAAACCTAAACTAATCTAATTCTAATATACCCTAACCTAATCGTGCGGACGGTCCTGGTGTTTTGTTTGTCTCACATGTTTCGGTTTTTTTGGACGTGCTTCAGCATATTTTTGTAGAATTTAAAGAACAAACATCTTATAGCAAAAGCAAGGAGGTATGTTAAAAATAAACGTTAAGGTGCATCGGTTAAAATTGCAAAATCTTCAAAGAAAAAGCATAAATTTGGGACCTTTGGGAGAAAAATGCTGCTGACTCACAGGTATCGAACCCCTCTATCGTGGTTATCCAACCAATAGTGGGTTACTGGGAGCTGCCGTAGTTTAGTTCAGCCAACTAATTCCAATCCCGTGCAAGTTATTCATTTTAATATTGCAAATAAATAAAGTACATTTTCCAACATTAGGCACGATGAAAAACGAAAAACTACAGTAAATACAGGGCTGAATCATGAATTGGAATCGACTGAACTCAACCCTGGAATGGATCCAAAGGGTTGAAAGAGGGCTATTTAGGGGGAACTGGAACTTGAACCACGGGATGCGGGATAACGGTTTACTGTGAACGGATGATGATGATGATAAAGACTTTAACGTGCACCGAGCTTATAGTATTGAAGTAAGTCTGAGGAGCCAAAAGCTAAAAAGAGTTGGAGTTTTTCTATGTAGTTGTGAATTGTGAACCACATCGTCCCCAAAAAGTATTCTAAAAAGGTTGAAGTATTGAGAAAGACGGTGAATTCCAAGCCTTGAGCCTTCCAGTGTTTCTATCTATTGTTCTTTGTCTCCTTTCTCCTTCCAAAATCTCTTTTCACTCTTCTCCAATTCTCAGCAGTCTATCTCTTCCATGACTATGCCCTATGCCCATGCATCATCATCGACCGACACCGACAAGACCGCTGAAAGCTGAAATAGGAATGAATAATGTTTCCATCTTCGTTCAGATATGCATAATTTTTTGCTTGCTGGAGCATTCTGCATTCTTTCGACGGAAATGCGACAAAACACAGTGTAATGCAAGAAATGCACAATCCAGAATACAGAATACAGAAAAATTATGGCAAAAGAAATCCGTCAAAAAATATAAATGTCAAATAAATGTCACCGTTCATCTGTCACCTCATCATCAGTGCTGATCTAATCGATAGTCGCTTAATTTTGTTTTTAATTAATTTTATTAAACGAAGGAAATTCAGGTGCAGGCTAAACCTAACCCGACCTAGCCAGAATTTTAATTCAATTTTGCTCATGTTGCTCAAAACCTGGCCTGGGCAAAATTATTGACCAAAATCACCGAAAATTCGCCTTCAAAATCCCTAAATCAAAATCAATCATTTTTCGCAGTCAAAATCAAAATCAAGGATCTTTTTTATTTTAAATCGTAAACTGAAAATCGTGATTTTCCAGATCAAAATCCATACTTCTACAAATACAAATACAAAGTCAGGTCATTTCTTCTAAATCAAAATCCGAAAATCCTTAAGACTACCAAAATCATGATTTTTGAATCATTGATTTTCAAAATCAAATGATTTTGCCCATCGCTCTGCTCAAAACTCGAAAGCATATCGTCAGGTTTAATTTAATGGATTTAGGAGAAGTTGATTGGACAATACTAACACCCAACATGATCAGCGTTTGTTTTCTCGAAGCAAGGAAAGAAATCTGTAGCGTTCGCCGTATTGCCATGACCGATGACCATGTACTTTCTTTGCCGTTCTAATTAATTTTATATAACTTTTTCCATGTTTAGGTAATACTCAGCTGATTGAAGTGATCCAGACAGCACCTGGAAAGTTTGTCACAGCCAGTGGACATTCCATAAAAACATCAACCGCTGCAGGTGGAGTTAAGACGATCATCAAGGCTGCACCAGCTGCTAGCAATGCCCAGGTTGGTCATTGGGATTGTTTTCGTATCATGCTAGAAGCTAGAAGTTAGTTTTGTTTCATTCGGGTGCTTGAAATTTTAGAAATACAATGAACATCTACAATAATTCTTTCGTTTGCGACGATTACGGCTTTAAGAGTGGGTATTTACATTTTACATGGAGTGTCCCACTTTGGCATAATCAGACAGACATAAGTAGTGATGATATTGAGGTAGAGGCGACACTTCATGTCGTGTACTACTTAAATAATATAAACATTCAGAGGTTCTTTTAACTTTATATTGATCGATTGGCCGGTGGCCGCAGCTAGATTTTTAATAGGGCCCCTATACACCAGCTAGAATTAGAATAGAATGAAGTGGAATGAAGATTGTGAGTGTATTTCGTTAAGTGTGAACTGTGAGGCAAAAAATGGGCTGCTATCTTCTACTAATACCAACTAATACATACTTCTATTTAAACCATAATGTGGGTACATTCATTTTCAACCGCACAGCAGCAGAGCCCTGCCTAGCTATAGGCTAGGCTACCTTACCACTCTGAGTAATAGGATATGGCGAGCGACGTGAGACCTGTGTGTTGGTGGTCGTTGCTAGTAAACAGTTCGAATGAGATGCCTGCTCGGCTTAGAATTTTATATATATTCATTAGTAGTGCTAATTCTATATGATACCTTAATTGCGGTGAAGTTGAGATTACTTTTCTTATGGAAGAATATATCGTGAATTCAATCGTCTGGAAATTCGAAAATGAAAGTCGGACAGCAAAGAATATAGCACCAATGCCAAATGAGAACTGATTGTCTGATGTCAACTGATTCTTTGGGGTTCGGACAACAGGCAACCTATAAGATTTAGGACTCGGTGACACGCGAGCTTCGCCAATCGTCCATCCCCATCCTATCGGTACAGACATGCATGGCCCCTTTGTCTTAAGCTAGACCAATTTTTATGGGGTGTAGGTAGACACATTTGACATTCGCAAGAGGTTAGAGGTAGTAACTGTTTGTTGTTTTTATTGGCGTAGATGATTTCAATTTTAATTGATTCAGATTAAATTGAACGGTCAATCAATGTCAGTTTTGAATTATGAACCTAAACTATCCATTTTCAATTACAGACTTCACAAACTCAGAATCTAATTCTGACAACATCTTCAACTGGAGTAACTTCGTTAACTACCGCTGGTCAAGGTCAAACTCAAATTGTCCGAAGTCCGAATGTGAATATAGTGAGTTCAAATACGGGTGTTCTGAAAGGAAGTCAAGTTAAAGGTAATGAAACTAATGGAAATCCATTTAACAGGTTTTCAGAGTAGTAAAATTTAAAATCTTGTTTTTCTGTGATATAGGACGGCAGGTTATGGCAATTCCAATTCAGCCACAGCCCCCAGCTGGAACAACAATCCTGAAAGCGGCAAATATTAAGACAGAATTTGGAACCACTCCAAACACATCACCGGTGATTATTCAACGTGGAACGCAAATGCTCGGAACTCCTGTTATGGTAAGTAGGAACCGGGTTACTTGGAGTTTATCGTCCTATCGTATCATGAATTAATACGCTAATCGCTAATCCGCTCATATGGAATTTCAATAGCAACAAATCATCCAAGCTGGAAACCAACGACTTCTTTTGACTCAGACACCCAATGGGCCACAATTGACCCCATTGAGTTCCGCGTCGATATCCCAGACTATTGGCGGACCGCAGATAACAACGTTTGTCACATCGGGCCCTGGGTCACCAGGCAGTGCGAATAATACTTCAACCGGAAGTCTCTCCTCCACATTCAACTTATCGAAGCAGAGTTTTATTTCACCCATTTTGGATCACACAGGGGCAAGAAAGCGGGTGGACTTTCCTTCTGATATCTCCTACGAGAGCAAGCGCAGGAAAGCAGAGAAGGGTGGAAAGGGATTGAGACACTTCAGTATGAAAGTTTGTGAGAAAGTTCGTACCAAGGTAAGTTCCAGTTTTCCTCAACCTTAATTCAAACATCGGTAGTTCAAGCGAAGTTTCATAACATTCGAGTGCGTAACAAACAGCGTTTAGCTATTAATTTTTTTTCACTTCACAGTTAACTAAACGTAACCTATTTATTTTCCAGGGAACGACCACGTACAATGAAGTAGCAGATGAGCTAGTGAACGAGTTTGCATCACCTTCCATGGGTTTGAGTTCAATTGAACAGCAGTTTGATCAGAAGAATATCCGTCGTCGGGTGTATGATGCTCTGAATGTCCTCATGGCCATGAATATCATTTCCAAGGAAAAGAAGGAAATCAAATGGTTGGGTTTACCCACGAATTCAATGCAAGAGTGTACTACATTGGAAAAGGATCGACAGAAAAGAATTGAACGACTCAAAACAAAGACTCAGCAACTTCATGACCTCATTATTCAGGTAAAAGGAGCACAGAGCGAAAATCGAAACAATCATTGGCTGACGCGATGCCCATTGTCGATAGACAAGATGTGATACCGCATACCGCCGCCCGCAGTGCAGAACATTTGTTAAATGTGCAAAGTTCTCGCCTTCGCACTCGCCGACATATTCCTGAAGGCTGAAGGCTCTGCACTCGATTGACCCAGGCTGCCTTCGCCTTCGTGAAGGCTGAGGCTGAGCCTACCTGAAGGGCTTACTTGTGTATAGATTTGGTCACGAAGACACGAAGGCTGAGGATTTTGCTTTCGCACTCGCCTTCGAGACCCGAAAAAATATGTGCCATGTGCCCTGCCTTCTCAAAGGGCCTTCGTGAAGGCGCAGACAAAGTGCCCAGCTATTATGGTGTGGAACATAGAACAAACATAGATCGGTAGTTTTCCTTCGGCTGTACGAAGGTGAGTGCGAAGGCAACTGTCGTATTGGGTCGTTAAGGCTGATGGTTGAAGACTAATCCTTAGTCCTCGTGCCTTCGTGAAGCCTTTGCGAGTGCGAAGGCGACTACTTTGCTCATCTCATTCGTTCAGACACATAAAAAATAGGCACCGTAGATGACTATTTTGACTTCGCCTTCGTTCGGGTCGTGAAGGCGAGGGCAGAAAGTTAAATCCTCAATGTTCATTAAGCCTTCGCGAGGGCGCATGGGATAACGTTGATGTTTTCCCATCTCTGTCCTGTTGAATCGATTCCTGTATTGGACTTGGACAGTGTCAAGCACACAGTTACTTCCCTATACTTGATATATGACCGCGATGTGTCCGTGGGCGTCCATGAAGGTCGTAGACATAGACATAGTCGTTCAAGTTCAAAAGTTGCCAGTCTTTGAGTGCGAGGTCTATGCTTACTAATTACTCTATTTGCCTTGCAGCAAGTGGCATTCAAATCTCTGGTTGAGAGGAACAAGGAACTCGAGAAAGAAGTCGGGCAGCCTCCAGCATCTGCCTCTATTCATCTTCCCTTTCTCATTGTGAATACAAACAAACAAACTGTCATCGACTGTTCTATTTCCAGTGATAAGTAAGCTATTTCCTTTGAAATTGTGTAGTTCGGCTTAAGACCACTGCAGTATTCGCAATCGAGCTAATTTTGAATTTTGTTTTGACTTCACAGGATGGAGTACTTGTTCAACTTCGACGGCACCTTCGAGATTCACGATGATATTGAGGTTTTGAAGAGAATGGGCCTCGCGCTAGGCCTAGACAAGGGTGAATGTTCGGATGAAGAAATTGCGAAAGCGAAACGTGTACTTCCCAAAGCCTTGGAGGATTACATTGATCAAATCGGAAAACGGAGTGAGGACTGGAAAGCGGAATTCGGAGACTTGGAATTTGAAGATTCTTACCTTGATCACTCCACTCATGTCAATACGGACGGAGACGATGATAATGCGGAGAATGTGTTCGAAGTGTCACAGCACTCCGGTCTCGGCCTCTCCTCCGTCACTGACAACGGAGACGGGCTCTCCATGTCTATCAACATGTCCGACGAGGACATGGAGATGCACGCTGCCATTGAGAGTCTCCATAGCCAATCCACGCAAGTCATTGGGCCTTCGGGTGATGACGACGGTTTGGGCGGAGAAGATGATGACTCGTATGAGGATGAGGAGGGAGGTTTGTCAGATTAAAGTACATACACGATGACCCATTAGGAACTTTGCGGAATTTTGAGTAGCTTACGCAGGTTTACGTAAAGTCAATTGAATTTTCTGTAGTGTTCAAGTAGCGTTCTTGGTGAACATTTTCATCGTCAAGTGTCCACCTAGAACGCTTACGGACCTTACGTTGTGATTTTGACTCCATGTACGTCTAACACAAATAATATGATAACGGCTAAATCCTCATACTAAAAACTCGAGAACAGCACAAGCCGAATTTCGTTCCTTGCAGAGTGAAGCTGACCGTGTATTTATATTTGGCTAGTTGCCTTCTTTTCACTTCGCAACGTTTTTTAACGTGTTTAGACGTTGCTTTACGTGCACATTTATGTGGCAGGTCTTGAACGGAGCTACTCTCTCTAGGTTTTTCGAGTAGCCAAACACATTATGCAAGGCCTGTCACATAAAAGTACACGTAAAGCAACGTCTAAACACGTTGAAAAATGTTGCGAAGTGAAAAGAAGGCAACTAGCCAAATATAAACACACGGTGAGCTTCACTCTGCAAGGAACGAAATGCGGCTTGTGCTGTTCTCGAGTTTTTTTAGTATGAGGATTTAGCCGTAATCATATTTTGTGTTACGCGTACATGGAGTAAAAATCACAACAAACAACTGAGAGTTCGGTATATTTAAGACGCTAACTTGTAAATATATTTTTAGCTCACTCAAAATTCTGCCTTTCTCTCAGGTGACGAGGCGTAATAACAGTTGCAATTTTACTGCGTTTTTTTTTTTGTTGTTTTTCTTTGCAAAGACTTGTTGACACGTATTAAGCCAGGCTAGTTTAGTTGGGGGAAAGGGGGTTTTATGTTTTGACACATCGTGTGTGGGTGTACTTTTTGTTCAAGGAAGATGATGAGAGAACTCCATGTTTAACAAATTAGGTTAGAAGTGCCTATTTACTCTTACCATGTATTTATGACCTACCTACTCTTATCCTAACATTGAAAAATGGAAATATTTGCAAAAGTGTTTTTACAAAATATCTTTAGTTATTCATTATTCATCTCGCTATTATGTCAATATTCCTTTTGCTGTAGAAAATTATGATGTATATAATTTACTTAAAAATACAACCAAATTCAAGCATCACCAAAAAACAAGATATAATATTTAATATAATACATGAAATCCTAGTTAACTATGCTCATCCAAACCAAAATGCGCCCAATTTCTTATTCTTTGTCTCACCTCAAGCCTGTGAATTTGTAGAGTTGTCTGAATATTGAATAGGTATTAATTAGGATTGTACATAAGTACTTGGCTGCCGTTTCTTTTATTCGTACCTAATGTACTTGAGAGTTAATTATATTATTATATTTATTCTAAGGCTACTCGTAGGTGTGCGTCAAGTACAAGAATGCTAAATAGAATGGATCACCTACTAAAATCTTTATTCAAAATATCTACCTTCTACCTTATATACCTACTCCAGTGGAGTTCTCTCAGAGACACTCTGTAGGTATCCTAATTACGATGATGATGTAGTCTCTAGATTTGGAAAAAAACAAAACTACAATCTATTATTAATACTTACTATTCATACTTTTCATGTTAGATGAAAGGGAAAGCATTACAATAAAAACTTGAAGACGAAATGTTTGCTTGTTCATCGAAGTTTATGCGATTTTGGGTGAAGCTTCGTTTTTGGTAAACTAGTTGACGCGCTTGCATAATCATAATAGTATGGATTGGACGATTGGACGAAAAAAGCCGGTGCTGGTCCACTGCACAGGGAAAATGGATTGAACGTTGAACAGGTTGGTTTCAGATTGCAGATGAAGATATGACCTCTGGTTTGGGAAAACTATGCATACAGCAACGGAACGGAATTGCATATCACGTGTTTTTGCATGGTCGAAAGGATGAACCGAACAAAGAAAGGGTTTATGTTTGTATCCAAGTCAAGAATCTCGAAGTTAGAGGAGAGCAAGACGAGGGTTGTTTCATAATTTTAGCCATTTTGAAAAAGCTGTAAAGCAGACGAGAATTGCGCTGAAACTTTCACCACATTAGCAGCATTGAATCTTGAATCCATTCCATATGCACAAAATGCATTACAACTTTCGTTGATTTTTTAAAATTATTTTCCCAAATATTTTCCAAAACAAGTTTATTGCTTTTACTTTTTGGCTTTTACATTTTTTCCCCTCATTTTTTTTGCATTGCAGGAAGCGTTAAGTGTGGAAATAGTTGATGAAACATGAATATTTTATTTTTAATTTAAACAAAAATCGTGAAGTTAAAATTGCAATAAAAACTGTCCTGGATATTCTAATCCACTTCTTTGCTGCATTGAAGGTTTGGTAGGTATTACTTTAAATGTGGTGAAAGTCTAAGCAAAATGCATTCATTTTTATTTCTTTTACAGTTCTTCCAAAACGGCTCAAAAGTAATGAAACAACCCTCGAATAGTAATAATGGTAAAAGGGGTAAAGGTAATAAGAGCAAGCCAGCAGGGTGCATGTGTAGGCAATGGAATTGGACAGAGCACGAGCACACGAGGTGAAATCGCTCAACTTGAGACAAGAAGAGCTGAGTTGTGGTGACTTTCAGTTTTCCGTCGTCTCGTTCATCAGCTGAAAAGCACTTCAATTCTGTTCTAAGTGGCTAGTTTTCTGAGTTAATTATAGCTCGATATCTCGAATGCTCCAGATCCAGTTGCAATAATTGTGTGACGTCGATGTCTAGACAATTAGTGGAAATCTGGAATCTGGACTCCACAAAACCCAACACAAGGACAGACAACAGAAAACAAAACGAATAGGAAACTTTCTAATTTTGCATAATTAAAAATGGAAAGGTTCAGTAATAAGACCGTGCAAGAAATTGCTGACGAGGGAATTGTTGCAGTCAAGAATTTGCTTGGGTACCTGCTACTTCCAATTGCAATTCCCATAATGTTTGTCCAGGAAGTCATTGCCTATATTCGGGAGAAGACTGGACTTAGAAGACGAACTTTAGAAGGAAAGGTAAGAAATATTCACAGAATTTACGAAAAAAGGGTTGAATGCCAAATAATGCGTTTTCCGTCAAAGATTCTCATTACGATGAATATTTCATTGTTGAACGTTGTTTGATATAAATTTTTCATTTTTGTTAATATTATGAAGCGACAAATGTTTGTGGAGCTACTGCTGCGCGCCTGATTGCGAATGAGTACATTTTATTTGCATAAATATTTAGGTTGTGTTGATCACGGGAGCCAGTTCAGGAATTGGTGAAAGTTTGGCTAAATCGTTTTACTTGGCTGGATGTCGATTAATCCTAGCATCCAGACGGAAGCCGGAATTGGATCGAGTCAAAAATGATCTCGTTCGACTGAAGACAGTAAGGAATTTTCAGCAGCTGATCATAATTACATACATTAATGTCAAGGAAGAATACTTGCATTTGTCTAACCTTAAACTGACGCAGATATTCGGAATTCTAAATGGCTTCAAGTTGTTTATCACGAAAACATGACTTTGTCTAGAGCCGTGATGATAATTTTGATTTATGTATTTTAGGAAGGACACGTCCACATTCCAGCTATTTTGGAGCTTGACGTTGGTGACCTTAGCACAATCGAAGAGAAATGCAAAACGGCAATCGCCATTTACGGCTACGTAGATATATTGGTGAATAATGCTGGGATAAGCGTCAGAGGATCCGTTCAGGAGACGGAACTCGAAGTGCAACAGCAAATAATGACTGTCAACTACTTTGGTGCATTAGCACTTACAAAATGTGAGTTTTTAACGTTAAAACTAAAATAAATACTGATTAATCGCCTCAATGAAATGAACCATGTCCCAAATGAAAATGACACAGGTCTCTTGCCTCAAATGGTTGACCGCAAAACTGGAAACGTCGTGTTTGTGAGCAGTATTCAGGGAAAAGTTGCTCTACCGCATCGGTAAGCTCAACAATCATTGTGCTACACTAAAAATGACCATGAAACTTAAATTCAGCTAAACTAAAACGGATATTTCTGCAGCTCCGCTTACTGTGCCTCGAAACATGCCGTCCAAGCCCTCGCCGACAGTTTGAGAGCTGAAGTGTCAAATCAAGGAGTTCAGGTCACCGTCATCAGCCCTGGTTACGTCCGAACCAACCTTTCACTGAATGCACTAACAGCTTCCGGCAGCCTGCACGGTAAAATGGACAGCGAGACAGCGTCAGGCTATACTCCCGAGTTCATTGCAGAAAGGACTTTTAAAGCTATTGTCAATGGCGAAAAGGACGTTCTAATTGCAACATTCATGCCAAAAGCAGCCATCTTCTTAAGATATTTGCTCCCCGGGCTCTATTTCAATATAATGTCCAGAAGAGCAAAGTCGGCTTCAAAAAAGGACTGAATAAAATTCTTATTCTTGCACTACACTTATTTGACAAGAGGGATTTTGAAAACCAATTTTATTAACCGTAGGACAGGTAAACAACAGTGCATTCTAGTTGATGTAACGTAGTAAACTATGCTAATGTTTATTTTAAATTCGTAAATATTTAACTTTAATTTAACATTCACACGAATAGATATTCAGCTCATCCCGGCCTTAGCCTATCCTCAACAGACACACAGGTTCATGATTTTATCCGAATCCTAATAGAGAATATTGATAATATTAAATTAGCATTCCATATTCCATATTGGCTTTTATAGTACTTATAGTAGATTATATTAAACGCATAACATTCAGTTGGGTCAAGGTCAAGTCGTTTGCATAAATAATAGCTAGCGTATGACACAATTATCTAAGATTTCAAAGAACAAGGAAACCTGGGGAAGATTAGCTTAGATTTTTATAAATTGAGCTCAGCAACTCCTTTTTGTCGAAGGACGTCCACGTGACTAATTGACATGAAAGGGTACAGATTCTATCGAAGACAACAGTAGAACCTCCGCTTTCATGCAACACTCACCGAAAAGTTTGAATTTGAAGGCACCTTTCATCTTTTTGTCACGCTCAAAACTCTTTAATTATATAAGAATATACAAAATAACTCGAATAAGCTTCCCATGTAGGAATGTGAGCTCTACGAACCTAAAACATACTCTTGTCTCAATGTCAATTTGACGTCAGCCTATTTTATCAACCTCATTTGATTCAGAATTTATTAACCTAATAATTCGATATCACTTTTTTCTTCTTAAACTTAAAGTCATATTGATTGACTGTATCTTGATATTCAACGACAAACAAAACACGAATTGACGGGAAACAAAGGGAAAATTGTAATTTATGAACTAAACCAAAACATTCTGAAAGAAAAGCAGTATTTTATCATTATTGCTCTAGTAGACTTTTTGGGGGACCCGGAACTCGAGTCAAAATGCCGAATGGAAAGTAGAGAATTTTAACTTAATAGTAAAAATGAAACGTAGACTGCACGTGAGCTTTGTGGAGGTGTTTTGTTTAGACGCTCTGGTATCCACGTGCACGGGATCGTCGACGACCAATCAAATAGGCAATGAGAACAATTACTACCAGACCAGCCAAAGAGGCTCCAACAGCAATGGGAACAATGTCAGCCACAGCACCGTCCAATTCGCATTCAACGGCTGCAAGATAAGAGATTCAGATTAAGAAGTGCACTGAAGAGATGATTTCCAGAGATTTTGTAAATATCACGTAAAATATTTAGAATTACTCACCTGGACCAAAGGTATGATCCAATTTAGTCCGGAATGCCTCAACTTGAGCATGAGCAAGCTTCACCTGAACTCCTCCGTCCTTATTCTTGAGAGTTTCCTCCGATTCGCATTTGAATGACTTGTTGGCCGAGGTTTGGTAAGTGTCCAACTTTTCAATATTGAATTCCACCTTGGTCAAGTCGTCTAAACACAAAGATACAGAAACTCATTCAATATTTACGCATCATTTACTTTGCCGTACGCCAAATCCGTATCGAGGATTACGATTTACGATTCTGAGTTTGGATTTTTTTTAAATTCGTGAGAAGAACTTACGCTCTGCACTAGTACTTTCGTTGACATAAACAACACCAGCCACATTCTGCAATGCGAATTTGTTGGGACCAACTGAATCTACAGTGGCTGTTCCATTGCTGTTGTAGACGAAGGTGAAGCTAATATTTCCATCTTTCCAACTCAGCGTAATGGTCTGTGCAATTTCCTCGCACTCGCCGGTTGCAGCTGCATTGTATGGAACTTCAACATTAGCCACCTTAGTCTGTAATTTCAAATGATTCAGTTATGTACAAACAAAAAACGTCATTCTCCTTAGCCCTAGCCCTAACTCAGATAAATTAAACTGGATTAAAATTTGTGTCTATGTCTGTCTACTCACCACGTTGTCAACCTTGTAGGGAACATGAAGAAGGAGTGCAGCACGGAAGAGAATGCACGTCACATTCTCTTGTTCACTGCCCACTGACCAGTTTCCAATATTTTGAGGCCATGGTTTTGGAGGCGCTGGAGTAGGGGCAACCGTCGTGGTAGTGGTCGTAGTTGGGGTCGCAGTGGTAGTATTACTTGGCTTCGTGGTCGTTGGAGTAGCCGCTGTAGTTGTGGTGGTCTTTTCCGTGGTTGTCGTCGGAAGGGTCGTTGGGGCGCTGGTCGGTTCGGGTTTATCGGTAGTTGAGGTTTTAATTATGACAGGTGTATCGCTAGAATCCGCATCTGCTGCTAAACTCGCGTTGAGAAGCAAACCTGCAAAATACAAGTAAATTGGAATGAATTTGCAAATATTGTATAGAATTGAATATAAACACTTAACACTTTCCCTTGTTCACATATAAAATAAGCTTTTCCGGTCATGCGGTCATTTATATCGAAAACGAATTGCAACAGGAAGAAGCGTTTTCGAGAAAAATAGCTACATGAATTGACAGTCATTCTGATAGACTTTGTTCAGTCAGGTCTGTCGTTAGTTTTCGACTTGTAAACCCAAATCCCGTGGGATCGATGATTCACCATAGAATTAGATCCCAAACGCATTGGAGCATACCTATGCTATGGGTTGGGTGGGGTATCTTCATTTTAAGCATAAAGCATAAATGGGGAATGGAAAGCAATATATCTTAGTACTCAGCACTGGCACGCCAGCCTCATGCAGATAACACTAAACAAATATAAGTAAGTACTGTACTTTTTATAAATAACATGGACATTATGGACAAGCACGACAAACTTATATATCTGCACCTAAAATCCCATTAAGCCCTTGCAGTCTTGCAGGCAGATGATTTACTTTACGAACTGGAAGTGGAATTTACATGGTAGGAGCCGGAGCTCTTGAATATTCATTGGAAATTCACGATGATTTGATTCATGGTCACTACTGGTCACTACAATGTAAATATATTAAGACTTCACTGGAAGCATGAAGCATAAGCGTTGATCATTTGCACTTGCACCACAGGCAAGAAGATAAGCCCGTCAATTTGCAATAGTAGCTTGCTGATAGGCAAAGTACCTAGTGAATAGACTTCATCAAGGATGCTCTTATTCTTTACAAGGAAGGGGTGAAAGGTGCCTGAGCTCATCTGCACATAAAAAGATACTGTTGTGGAGTGGAATGGGTGTATGGCTGCTTAAGGTAGCAAATCAATCCATCCAGTCATGGAAGATTCCAGCCGTCAGCAGTCTCACAAATACAGACAGAAGAGCTCTGAGCTATGAGCTACGGAGTTACATGTCTTTCCAATTCAACCAAGCGTAAATTGATAACGGTTTCGGATACATGATACAGACGAGATGGCGAGAAACGAGAATATTATATTATAGCCGAGTAGAGGAGAGAGCTACATTTACAACGGTTAGGTTGAATGGCACGGAGTTCGATTCGATCCGCCTTGCGTTTGCATAAAAATAATTTATAGCTGTTAAAATAATGTCAGCAATTCACGAAACTCTTCTTCAACTCTTTTACTTCAACTTCTCAGATGAAACAAAATGCCGCGGCTGAGAGCTAAGCTGTTCTCGTTCTCAGATTGGCTTTGTGTCTACATTTACGACGATTGCTCTAATTTTTCGTTCTTGATTTCGATGTACTCTGCGTAAGTCATCAGTATTTTAAATTGCGTACTTACTGTTTGAGCTAAGCTTGGACCCAAGACCCAAGTAGCGCACCCACAGAGCAACAACCAAGACCCAAAATCCATAGATAGACCCAATATAAAATATGTGCTATCGTTATCAAGCTAAGTTTTTGTATTGGTAACTAACATCTACGCAGTGTAGATAAAAGCAAAGAACCAGAGAAGATAGAAACTTATGACCTCAGCCGAACCCAGACTGCTAATCAGCGTCAGAGCAGAATCAGCAAATAAAATTTTACAATATAATCCATTTCTTCAATCAAATGATTCATTCATTTCATAACATGAAACCTTGGATTAGATCTATTTTATAGCAGTTCCTTAAACTAAGTAGTTAAACGGTTGAAGTAAGCTTGCAGAAAGCAGACAGGTCAGGCTACGCCTGACTCAGTATCCTTGACGTTTTCTTTCTAGTTTTCCATTTTAGGTGGAATTGGGTTGGGCAAACCTAACATACCTCATACCTGAGTTTAATTATTGGAAGGCGACAGGCGACAACACATTTTTAAGCAACGCTGGACGCGATTTAGCATGTATACTCGTTTACTTCAACCAATCCAACTTTGTCCTCCTTGTTTTGACCCCGATCTGAATACTATCTAATGAAAAACTGCGTAAATCAGACAATAGTGGACTCAGTGTTTACATTTACTGGGATCAGAATTACGACCAACCAACGACCAACCAGGAATTAGAATTCAGTTAAATTCAATACGTAATACTTAACGGTTTCCAGTTTAAAATTATTCGAAACATAGAAATTGCTATTGACCGCTTAAAATGATTACGAAGTACTGCGTGCATTGCATATAGGTGCTAAGTAGTATTCCACAATGTATTGCAAATATTTTACTATTCTTTAGTCCACAGACAGTTCTACTCGATCAGAATGAAAAATGGTGAATATCATACGATACTATGACTCATTGTCACCTCCTGCACCCAGAGCAAGAAAAAAGTAGTGTGTGATCGTGGTCACGAGTCAGAGTCAAAACATGCAGTTCGATCTCCTTTTTAGCTTTCTACGTTTCAGTTTGAAGTCTGCAAAAACTAGCCAAAACCTCTGCCGAGTACAGCTCGGATTCCGATCAGCTGAAGGCATCACATACCTAAACGAGTTAGACTTTGGACGAATGACGAATATTATAATTATGTCCCAATAAATAATAGTGTGCATGTGCAGTGCATCAGCCAGCAACTGAATATCGTCATCCGAAATGACACTCGAAAGACAGATCGCTTTGTACTTACTAGTACTTTTGTAGATTTTAAACACTACCAGACGATCTTTCCTACATCCGAACCGAAGTCTGGGAACAAGCAATATTTATATAATTGGCATTTGGCATGATGTGCCTGTGCTCGCCGTTCGCCGTTCCAGCTTAAGTATCATCTCAACTGTGATTTATGAACACAATGATTATCATTAAATTCGTGTGCACTTTGCGTCATGTCTTACTGTGACTGTGCTACCAAAAAAACCGAGCTCAAGCTCATTTTCTGTGTCCTATCCTATGCTTCACTCACACAAACACAGGCTTAGTGGGTGAACGACACAAGAATATACTCAATTAGCGTCAGAAGTTAGAACCCAATACCTAATGTCAGAGCAATGCTATTGCATTGCGCAATTCCATGAACCGTTTCGTTTCCTCTGATTCACAACACAGCCTACCTAATACATTTAATACAATACATACACAATATTGCAATCCGCTATACCATATACCATAATACAATATATAAGCCCGCTATTTATAGCTGTCATGTCAGGAGGTAAAGCGCAATATATAAACCAATACAATACATAAACAAAGTTAACGCAGAAATTCAGTATTCGATGATACACTTGTGGAGTGGAGCCTGCTCGCTCGTCGTAACAAACAAATCCATAGCGGATGAGTACAAATGAGCATATGTATACGATCTGAACCTAACCTAAAAGCAATCTGATCTACTGTCATTTCCTGTTGATAAATTCACCAACGCAGCAAAACAAGAAATCTTTCCATTCAAGTAAAACGTCAATCCTTAATCAACGCAATAAATACAAATTATAGAATACAGGAGGCAATCACATGCAATCCAAATGTACTGCACCATTTACGATCCCCCCGATCTGATTGCGTTGTTGACCGCTCATTATTTGGGTTTGTGCAATTGATTTAACTTGAGGCAGCAATTCTTATTTTGTTAAATAAGGGCATACTAAAGCTGAAACTAGGGAGAAAAGAACGAATAAAGCTTCTAATTCGAATGTATGACATGATACATGATGCGAACCCAATACTGAGAAGAAAGGCAAGAGGCAAGTAAACTCAAACCA
>JAQFXZ010000504.1:0-18848 GCA_034694025.1 Ceratophysella scotica | reverse complement strand
AATGGTAAAAACGGGAATGCCAACATATAAGAGCATAAAATGTGACCCCAGTTTCGGAGAAATTTTTAATTTTCTAGCAGGACCCGTTTGAAGTCATTAGCTTACTTATTACTGTACAGCCTATGGCTACGTCAACAACAAACAGGCTTAGTAAATAGTATGAACGTTAACCGTCAACTTCTGTTTCACACTGATGTGGCATAATTTCGAAGATATTTCTCCGTTCTCAACACTTCCCTTGTTTTTCTCTCTTCGTAATGCAAAGCCGACGCGTACTTCTAAATCTACGATTTATCTAGCATTTGTACATTTCCCTGTTTTGCCCCAGATTACTTGCACTAAGCAAAATTTCTCAGTCACAATGAAAGTGTTAAGAAATATTTGACGCCATAACCACATTGCCAATTAAGTGGTTGAATAGGTTGCGTATGCGACATTACACGAATCTGCAAGGATTTCAGCTTTAGTTTAATCACCCGTCACTAGTGCTTATGTGCACCACACGAATAAGTAAATGAAATATGTGTAGTGTATGCTCATGCTCATTCACCGATTTATGATTTATTAAACCCGCTTCCGCGATATACATATACGTACAAATACGACCTTTCGCTTGGCGTGTTGTGATTGTGAGCGCTCATTTTGTCGTACTCTCAGATACCCAGGTGTTAATTGCTGCTATGCTGAATAAGGTTATTGTAAACTTAAAATATCGTCTCATCAGACCAGACTATTTTTTGCATGGGGTCTAGCAACGGTTGGAATTACTTCAAGATGTGTCACCCAGTCCCAGTCAAAACTTTCAAGGCTTCGTCGCCTCGTAGCACTCACTCCTCATACAAATATAAAAATGCATTATTTTTCTTTTCTTGCAATAAAACCAGCAGAGCAGAGGCCTGAGTTAGCAGTATTACAGTATTAGGCACAGGCTCAATAAGGAAAACAATTTAATTGTATTTCATATTATCAGCAGAATGTATGTGTGTTCATGTCTCGATCTCGATATACCAGATGTACCACGACCCACGCCGACGAAGACGACGACCCACAATAGAGCACCACCCTATACCCTATCTTGAGAAATAGGAGTCTTTTCGCACCGGGTGTGTTGCAAAATCTTGCCGAACAATTTTAAAACTAATTTTTTCTTCAGACAAACAGACAACGCTGTTTGATTCGTCCAAATAAACTTCGAGTATGATTTCCAAGAGTGGTCCTTGCTCTTGTCAGCCTTCTGCGCGGATGCAAGGCAATTTGTAAAGGAAAGCCTTCTTCAAGTATCTTTAGTAGGAAAGAAGAAAAGTCGTATTACTTAGTATTAGCACGGAATTGAAGCCCAAACAGATTTGGCAATTATTCAACAACCGCCACTCTGTACAACGTTTAACGTGTTCATGTGAGAATTTTGTCATTTGGTGTACCCTCGGGAATTGCTTCTATGAAGTAGAGTTCAATTTTTCTGAATAAAGGGTGAATATATAACGCTGACGAGAAGAAACATCCAAACGTCTAAATTGTAGCGCTGTCTAGTTCTTCACACTAGTGTATCGCTTAAATGGAACAATTATAATCTAAAAATTATGAACTCACTGCATCGAATAATAAACTTAATGAAACAGTACATACTGTACATAAATTCGAAAATCGGATGAAATGAACCTTGGTCCGCTTGTTCACGATGAAGTGCTGAAAAATCAAAACTCTAAACCAGTATTTCTGGGGTCACGCCAAAATGTGATCATGGATCCAAATGTTACGCAAAATGCCGGACCTGGAGTAGTTCTTATTTGATTCAAGTTTTGCTCTACACTAAACATTTGCACCTAAGACTAATGTGCCTTGAGTCGGGTGGTGATAGATTTGGCTACCAACCTGGAAAGTAAGACGGGAAACGCCGCCGTTTTCTGTCACCTTTCTCAAGGAGACGAGGAGGGGCCTGTGCTCCGTGCCAATCAGCTTCCTCCAGCAGTGACAGCAAATAATGATCATCCGATGCAAGGAGATCCAATCAGAATCGTGACCAGCGGACACAGTCCGTGCCAGGCTCCCAGCCAGACGCGGACACCACGCCCAGCCTTTCACTGCGTCATCCACAGTTCTGTAAGCCGGAAGCGATCTTCGTACTGTTAAATTAAAAGTTAAATTAGCAAATTTCTTCCCTTCCTGTGGTAGCAGAAATCATCGTAATCACACATTACGTCCAAATACGGTTCCACAAAATGTATCTCACATGTTTGGACTTGGGCAGGACGCCATCGCTGCTTGACGGGTTGAGGATCATCTTGGCTACAATCTCGGACATGGGCGTCAGGGTCTTTCAAGCATTCCTTCTGAAACCGCTTCAATCTGCGTGCAGAATGGTATGCCTTTAATTTTAATTAACAGAACCTCCTAGACTGTTTCATATAACTACCAAACCAAATACTCCATCGGTGTCGGGGGCACGAAATTCATAACGATTCGATGCAAATGGCTCATAACTTTTATAGCTTGTTCCCTGTCAAAAAGGATACAATACCTACCTACTCATAAAAAAGACGAGCTATTAATTTACAAAAAAACTGCAAAAAAGTCTGAATATTCAAAGAAAAATATTAATATCAACCACGAATTATGTAATTATTTTACCTGCTTCGGCATGTGCATGAGTATATAGATTTACTTAAATTCTGAAATATTTATTTAATGCATTTTGGCAAATTCCTGTATGTCCGTGGAACGAATAACAGGCTTTCAGTAGGTTATACATATTTACAAATGAAAAAGTTTTAACAAAACAATAATGAATACATCGGTGTGTCGTCATAAGTAATTCGGGTTCTGTTTTTCGCAGGTGGAGGAGCGTGGCGGCCGAAATCGGAGGGGTCGAGGGCAGTTCGTCTAGAAGGCTTCGACATTCTGTATTGTGTAGCACATGCAAGAGGCCCACCATCTTGCCTTTCGATCCAGCATATTCCGTCATTTCCATTCAGTCTCAACGTCAAGCAGCAATCTTCTTCAATGTGTATCCGTATCTTCTTTTTGTTGTACTATTTTAGCATAAGCTGTCGCCATAAGCATCTCAGCACCTTCTGATGTATCCTTCTATTCTATGCCTATGCCAAGTCGATAACTTGGGCAAGAACTGGTTGGGCAGTACCAGAGTCAGGTTGTATTAGGCTTGGTTTGATTAGTGCCAGATTAGATAATGTTAGGTCAATTGAAAGAATTTGACTATTTATAAAGAAAACAGAGAACCGTTCTTTTGCCCGACTGGTTTTTGCCCAACTGCCGGAATCATTCTATGTAACATAATATTGTCCTTTTTTTCATTTTTCAACTTTGAGATTTACTTATTAATATTTTTAGAACAACCTCAAAATGTAGGAATGTTCAGTCTTCAACTTTCTGCGCTTCTGCTCTGAAAAGAAGATTATTTTAATTACAAGTTCTCTTAGAAGCGGGTGTATATGCCCGTGATTAGGCTATTTAGAAAGAAGTTTAGGTATAAATTCTCTATGTAGCGGTAGCGGTGATTACAAAGGAAATAGATAAAATTAAAACTTTTGAAAGTAAATAGCTGACTATTTAAGCATAGACCTACAGTAGACCTACTCTACTATGTACTTTTTAGACTAAGGGCTTTGTTCTGCATATTGAACATTGCCCTGCGCTACGTGACCTGACGATTTTTTGAAGTACTAATATTGCAATTCTATCTCCTTGCAAATATTGAATTGGCAACTAGATACTACAAGTTAAGTTTTAATGTCAAATATCGAAACGAATGTTTCAATTGTTGGGCATCAAGGGTGGAAAATCTGAAATCAAATTGAAAATTTTCTCCAAAGATTGAAAAATTTCCTTCCGAAAATTGGCCTTAGTTTTGAACAGAAACAAAGCGTACTGTTTCGCTTTGGAAACATATTTTCTGAATTTGTTTTTTTTAAACAAATCTTACTCCCATATCTCCAAATGACCGCATGGCAGATTTTCCACCCTTGCTGAACATTATTGATATTTGTAGATTCTTGCTATAACATAAGTACAGTAGATTAGGTTTTTAGGGTTATGCGACAATTGGGCTGCGAAAATTGGGTGGACGAGAGGTTGGCGGGGAAAAACTGATAAGGCAGTAATTTGTGGCCGTTCCAGGACCTAACTTAACCTAACAAACTTATATTAATTGCCTACAATAATAATCTAACTTAACCTAACATACCTAGGACCTTATTTTTACCAAAAAAAAATAAAAAATTCCCGCCCAATTGTCACTATACGGTTTGTCATCGTATTTTAGCAAAACAAAATTGAAGTATAGCCATGGAGGCTTGAAAGTTCTTTGTTTTCATTTTTTCATTTCTTTTCAATGGAATTCTAACCTCCTTGAGTATAGCTGCAAACCGCATTTTGCACATCACACTTGTATTTACAAAAATATTTTTCATTTAGTGTATTGAGTAGATGAGTAGGACTTCTTTCTGTATAGCAGCTTCTTCATACCATCAACTTATGTTTCATACCGAGAAGTTGGATTGGCCATTGTCGGGCCTGCTCCCAATCCCAATCCCAATCCCAACCCAATTGCTACTCTCGGTTTCTACAGGAATGAATCTCGCCTACTGTTTGTAATACAGAAGAACTCAATTACACTATATGTAGAAGTAGTTGAATTGTATTTGCTTATGCTTATGTTCTCAAAACGTGAAATGGAAAGATATGTTTGTAATAGGACCCGATAATTTGGAATTTGGAATCAATGTTGTTTGTAATAAATAGTAGTAGAATGGATCAAGTCGAGTCAAAGTTAATTGGATGCTTCTGCTGTAAAGCATTAGAACATTAGAAGTTCTTTGTATTTATCCTCGATCATGAGCAACTAGAGTTCAAAGTATTTTAGCTCTGAACGGTTTTTCTTTAATGAAACGAGAGTATTTCCTTGAAGGCTGCGACTGCAGTTAGACTTATTAGGCCTCCCAAACTTAAATACCGAACAAGTTAGTTTTTCAAGTCAGTCGGTAAATTCTACTGAACACTGGACATTTTGAACATCGGAAATTAAGAAACCAAGTTTTCTTAGAATGGAAATGGGCCTATACGAGGGGCACTCAATAAGTAATGGCAACACATCTGTATCTCATGAACAAAAGGGTTCTACTCGGAATTCATTTGTGTGTTATCAACACAATTTCATTGCAGTTCAATACAACCGCCACTTCTGTACTTCCACTTTTTCATACCTCCGCAAAAAATGTTTTCCGAAAAGCCATTTCGGACTTTTTGCACAACCGATATATTGGCTCACTATTTTCGCCAAATCTCTTTCCTCTGTTAATTTTTTTCCATTGTGTGTATAAATGAAAATCAGAGGGGGCTAGGCCTATAGAATAACTAGGGTGGTCGATTCTTAAGACCAATGATCGGTCCAGGGCAGCCCACCTAACATAACTTGTCATAGCCGAACTTAACCAAACGTTGCTCAAAATTCCATTCCCGAAGTCTCAGCGTCTCCTGTTCCTGATCTTGCATCTCAATCGGTCCAGAATTTCTAGGTAATGTTGGGCATTAGTGGTAGTTACTTTTGGGATATAATCTGCGGGAATAATTGGACTAGTATACCAGGAAGCTTTGGCTAAGACCAACCCTACCAATTTATTGGCTTTTGCCTTGACTGAGCCTGGATTTCCTGTCGTGTTCCATATTATACTTCGTTGCCATTGGATCGCGCCTCATGTTGATGAATCGACAACTAATCAGCAGTCATCATTTTTGTATGGAAGTTATTTGGGTCTGCCGTCCAGAGATTCAGTAGGCTTCACAAGTCTGAATGCGTTTTTGCTTCCGAATCGGCGTACGCGCACTTGGAACGCAAGGGGTAGAAAGCTTGGTTTGGCCTAGTCTATGATGTAGGATTCAACTGGCACTACCAACTGAATTACACATTTCCTGGGCTATTCGGACAACTGTAACAAGACGGTTGAAATCAATGAGATATTAAATTTTTTGACACATTAACTCATCACAAACGGATAATGGGTGACCACGTCGGGGCTCGTCTTCTACCGTCTGCCTACTACACTTAAAGTTAGCTATCCACCTGGAAACTATGCTGTAATAAAGAGTACTGTTGCCATAAACACTGAACAAATTTTGGTGAATTTCCGTCGGGGTCTTTCCCTGCAATGTGAAAAACTGTATGATTGAATGTATCTCACTTTTGTGAAATTCCATGTTTCGCTTACGGTTTCTGACTTTGAGAACGTGCTGGTGACGACTGACTGGACGAATTGACCTGAATTTTGGGACATGATGTACACTAGCCGGAAAGATTATGAGATGGAAATCTCAACATTCCATCATTATTTTAAAGGGTACATTGCCATTACTTATTGAGTGTCCCTCGTACATCCCGACATAATTTCAATGTTTTTATCCTCGTATGGTCGATTGTTGGAGAGACCGTTGCTTTTTGATGCATCGTGCGATTCAAAAGTGTTTATACGACCAACAACGGCAACTAATGAGATGAATTTGATCAAGCACAACACAAATACCCTTTGAAACGCATGATTTTTAGGCTCTTGCACGGATCTCATCCGCAGTTCAGGAAGACTGATCCGGAATGCGGAGCTATCCAATGCAGAGTTTGACATTTGAAATGGACTGAAATGAGCAATTGGCCTGTCTGAACGTCTTGTCTGAGCGGTGAATGTACAAAGAGAGAAGTGGTGGAGGTTGACTGTCTTTCGAGCCGCCTCAACCTTTCACTTAAATGGTTCGGAACAGAGAGCGACTCGTCTCCAGCCCGGCCTTTCTCTCTGCTCCGAATGAGTGATGTTCTATTTGCATGTTCGGACCCATTTCTTTCAAACCATTATGAATATCTGGAACAAAAATGGGATTTTAACCTCCCAAAATGCATATTAAACCCAGCTAATCTTTCTCTTCTCCCCACATTTCACGGAGGCTTCTTTTCCAGGGAACTCCTTGTCTTCGCCTTATCTCCCGTCTTCCCAGCCTATAAATACGCATCGATTCATGCCACCCAACCCTCATTTCGACTGAGATGAAAGTTAGGAGAGTGGCAAGAAGAGCTTCACTAACTTCCTCCAGTTCATCAAAGTTCATGCTTCAGTCCCGCCTTGGCGGAATAAGTATGATTGTTGTAGTGAGTCCAGTGCGGAATCTGTGAAGACGGTGGTGACTGCTGAAGATGCAGTCCACGGCTCGTCGGAAGAAGAAGTGCCCGCCGCCCAAATCCAATTTCATGATGTTCATGGACGAGGGCGTGATGCACTACCGAGTGGGTCAGTATCAAAAGGCAGTCTCCAACTTTGACCAGGTACAAAGCCCGTCTTTTCACTACTTCCAAATTCCATCCTTCTTTCACTCGAGTCAGCAAACCAGGAAACCACGCTTTCTCTCATTCTCACTTTCTGTCCACACAAAGCTTCTTTGCCCACTGAGAATGGGAACTTGGACTAATGGGCATGGGGTGCTTGGTGCTTGTTTGGATTCTATGTCTGTGCTGCTGCCGAATTCCTGTCTCCTCACGCGGTGAGGTGGTCAGGCAATTGGGTTGCCTTTGCTTGTATTGTATTTTTGGAACAATGGGTTTCATGCCCAGGACGGCTTCCGGCTTCTGTTCTGACCATCCAAGCAAAATCGAATCAATTATAATTAGACTCAAAAGGCTTTCTGTGGAGTATAAACTGGGTAAATGACAAATTGACAAAGAAAATTACTAAATTAACTAAATCTGTAAGATTCTGCGCATCTCGACCTCGTACGTTGAATTCCCTATTGTATTTGGGAAAAAAATTAGTGCACGGGGTGAGGACAGTTTCAAACCTCCGTCTGGAATTTACCGTCCTAATCAGGCAAAGAAATAATGCTTGAAGTTTGAATCTGCACTACTTCCTTTCCCACCCACAATAAACGTTTAGGGTTTGGCGTACCCCAAGTTTATGTCAGTTATACCTGCTACTTTCTCCACTGTTGCGATTGAGATTCGAGGTTTATACCGTCTCCACCGGAATTTCCACGATGCGCTGTAGTGGTGAATGCATGAGCACTGTTCAAAGGAGCTTAGTAAAATGTGTTCCATACAAATATGATTCTAATCTTAGTTAGAACGGTAGTCGAATTCAGGCATAAGAATAGTTGTGAATTTCTTTCCGGTTCCCAGGATTCTTATCCTTTTATCTGGTTCAAAGTTCAATTCATATTTTTATGCAACTTTATATGAATTATGCATGTTGGTCGCCACTGCTAATCTGATATACTAAATTAAGGATCCAAATAATGCTAGCATCTGCTTCAATATTATGTCCAAGCAATAAGTGAGAAATGTAGTTGAAAATGATGATTATCGTAATTTTTAACTACAACCAAACTGGATGTTGGATATCCTGAAACTGAATGAGAACATCAGTTGAAATCTAATACTTGCTGAATTAAACGAATCTAACCTGTAAAATTCTGACCTATAAATTAATCATTCTCTTGTTCCATGTTATTCAATAGAACAAAAGGAGAGCTTTAGAAGTGATATATTTCTGAATAACAAAATATACTCAGCCTGATGAGCATACCAGGCATTTCAAGAATATAATATTTGATACCACTCTTTTACGAACCAGATAAAAAATATTTGTTTCCGAAATGGAACTGTTTTTGGAAAGCAGAGCAACATGGTATTTTGCCAAATAGCTATATGAAGAAGAGCCGACCAAGGACTGGCAGACTGAGTGAGGTCCGGCCAAACTGTCCTCCTAATTGAAAGAGGAGCAATTTGCTAGGATTGATTGGGTAGTGCCACATGGTGAGCAAGTAATTGGACCAGAACAGAGTCGGAGAATCATGGGAGTTCAGTTTAGTGCAGTCCAGTCATGTTCAGTCAGTCAGTGCCACATGGTCCTTTTTTTTCACTTCTTGTCCTGATTAGATGAAGACCAGATTTATTGTGCCTTTTCATGGGCTTCTCGCATGCACAAACACTGACTCCGTTTTCACAATCAGTCCTGGGCTGCAAAATACTGCGGAATGCATGTTTCCATCCAATATTTACTCCTGTTATTTCAAACATTGATTTGCGATTTGGGCTTTCTCTTCCTCTGGTGTTACAATATTTTCACTCTCCATTTGCGGCTAAACGGAGAAGAAAAAGGCATAATTTGAGTTTCATACGAAATACGGACAAGGCATTACATTACTTATTATGTTTTGTGTCGTTTCATTCATTCTTCTTCCGTTCAAGGTACAGAAATCGATGGAGTAAAAAAGCTGGAGCATTTTAGGAAAATTACTTTCTCTCTACTATTGACGACTTGATTAATGCGACGATGGTCAGCAAATTCCAAAAATTCTGGCTTCACTAGGCATACAGTGTACCTTCGGCAGCTCAGACTCAGAATACTTCAATCCATGCTTGCAAAGTAGAACGGTCTTGCGAAAAGAACAGCAAAGGCTCAGTCAGGTCAGGTCTGGATTTTTAAACCTGAATTTTGCTAATTTTGTATGTAAACAGAATCTGTCCTCTGATTGCTTGCTAAAATTTCTAGAATGACACTGAACTAAAGTTCCAACAGGATTTTGTAATCGTACTGAGGTCTTGGATCGATGAATAAAAAAAAATTCAAATATTACAGATATTCATGACATTCGTAAGTACAGTTTGCACGACAGTGTGTGGTACGTAAATCTTTATTTCCTGCTGGAATTTAAGACTTAATATGATGTAGCTAAACCTAATTAACACTATTCCCTCAAATATAATTCCTTACGTGATGCACATTAGAGCAGTTTGCGAATTATGAATTTCACGATTTAACATGGAACCATTTAGGGTGGATATGAATCAAGATTTTAACCGTGGAGGAGACAGGCCTACAGTATTTGCAAGAGAAGATGCTAGAATTAGAGTGGATTTATATATGTTCATATATTCCTCATTCCGGCAAGCAAAGTACGTATACCACACCGACAGACATTCGAACAAGATTCTTCCTGGCTAAACATGGACTTTCCTTGTTTTTCTTCATGATTGGAGAAAGTTCACTTTTGCCTCGATAATTTGGCCTTCATTTGGAACTTTTAGCTCAAAATGAGTGAAACGAGGGTTTTCTCATGCTTTCCTTCTATTTAGCCTGTCTTCAACCTGTCAAACCATGTTTACGACTCAATTGTGCCAAATTGGCTGAGGCAGACAACATCTGGGAGATTGAAGCGCTATAATGGGACGAATAAATAGCGCCCATGTGCTCCTGCCGATGACGTTGAATACTACGCGAACTGAACATTAAAAGTATTTATTTTATATTTTATACGCAGTATATGGCTGAAATCTTGCGAGAAACAAATGGTCAAACATGATGGGGAGGGGTTTAAACCAAGTTTAAACCAAGTTTAAACAGTTTTAAATTATTCTGTTCAAAGTGAAATCTGAAGCGAATCAAGAACTAGTGGCATTCACTTAAATCCACTAGTGTCATTGTACAGATGGATATTCAGGTTCGAAATATGTAATGCATGCATGAGTTGAGTAGTGTACTCAAAGTTGTCGGAGTAAACCTGGGCTTTCTCCTTAATGTTCTACTCAAACATTATAGCCAAGTGTAGTACAAAAAACTGAGATATTCATCACCTCAGTAGGTGAGACATAAATCAATTTAAATTAGGTTCCGGCTTTCAGAGCATGGACGATATTGAGTTTACTCCTCGATTGTAGTTTTCCTTTGCAAACTTGAACTGAATCAATATGTAGACGTTTCAACACATCGGATAAATAAAAGCACTCAGAATAATTTTACTTTCACTGTCTCTGCCTTTCTGTCCATCTCCCAAAACCTGGTTTTCCAATTCCCTCATACTTTCCCGTCATATAAATATCTTCAATAATTTTATTCTTCCCCGTACTTCTGAGAGAAACGAAAAAATAACGATCATAAACAAACAAATGAAATGCATTGTCTTATTTGACATACTTACCAACTTAACACATGCGATTACGAATCGGGAGAAAGTTCTGGGAGTTGTTGAAGTAATCCTAATGCTAATTGTTCGGAATTAAGTGAAAGATGAAGATGGGCACCTACTTAATGAATCAAACGAGTTGGCATTTGGCATATCATCTGTGACGCAGTTTCAATCGACCACGATTCCCAATGTTTCGTAGATATCCGTAGTCATAGAAACGCTTCATAGGGCACGCTTTCCCTCATGGCCAAATATCTGCAGAAACACAAGTCCTATATTCTGAGATCGGAAACGAGAAGATTACTTTAATTAAAGACAGGGCTTTGCCATATTGCTTGTTTCTTGATTCAGTTTAGTCGAGAGACTCGAATTACTCCTACTTAAACTCTGTTGGTATATACTAGGTAAACATCATTTGGGTTCAAGTAGCCTGAGCTTCAGTTATGGACAAATATTTAAGTGATCATAATTAATGAGGTTTCACTTCAAAATTAGCTCAAGGCAGTGAACTGCAGATCATTGGTTAATTAACGCGTAACTTTAGCTCTGATATGAATCCCGAAGCTGGAAACGGGTGAAACCCTTGGTTTTTACAAAGTACGAGTGCGTTCTACACGTTGCTAGCTGACAACTCAACAACTTAGCTATTAAAAGGACAGTAACACCTTGTAAGACATTCCCTGTTTCCGGTGCTAAGTTTCTCCTGCAAAGGTGTCAACGGAGTTGCCTTACAGGTTTGGTTTGCAGTTTGTCGTATAGCGTGGACACAGACAATGCAAAGCTCCCTAACTAGCTTAGGGGGAATGTGAAAGGAGGGTGTCAGCTGATTCGAGTCGTGTTAGCTAGAGCATGTTGTCTGGAGAGAGTGTGGGTGCTGGGGCGGGGGAGGGCAGGACTTCGGATGCAGAGAAAGCGGAGATGGAACGGAAACTCACGGTCATCAACACGCTGGGCATCAGTTTCACTAATCGTCTCAGTCCGTCACCCAAACGAGTCGAGTTCAGTACGGCTCCTGCACTCAGGCAAATGGAGTTCCTCAAGCAGGAAGAGCTACTGCCCAGCACCAGTCCTTCTCCCGCCAGTCAGAAGGATGCACCAGGACCCTCCAACCCTCCTTCCACCCCACCCCTGCTCCTCACCCGCCTCTCCACAGACAGGGAAGTCACGACCTCCGCTAAAGGTAACTCTTAGTGCACTCAAATTACTCATGCACCTAATCCTGGTTCATCTAATCGCATGTAAACACTTATGACTGCGAAACTCACGTATGTAGCACAATTCAGTAAAATCGATTTCCAGTTAAGATTTGAGTTGGTATAACGTACAGAAACGGGGTAACAGAATATGAATCTGTGAAAGCACCTAAGAAAATATGCATGGAAGAGAGCAGCATGGAATTGTTGGAAACGAATCAATATTTTTGGTTTATGAAAAGCATCGTCAATAAATGTATTGACTTATTGACAACGGAATATTGAATGAGTCTGAATTTTGAGAGAAGCTAGATATAAATTAATGGGGGAGTACGCTCATTAGTTTAGTGTGACAGATCTACTCCACAGTTCCACACAAACGGTGGGACACACATTCACACACGTCCCCCGTGTTGTAAAGGGATGCTACTCTTCTGCGTACCTCGATTGCTTCCAGCAAAAAACCGCGACTCCAAAAACAGCGACAAGTTATAACCTAACCTAAAGTAAAGAAATCAGCGTAGCTGTTTTTGGTAGCGCGGTTTTTCTGCCGCGATTTTTGGTGTCGCTGTTTTTGGAGTGGTGGTTTTTGTCTGCTACGACCTCGATTACATGAAGTGGCGTACTTGCGATTGCTTGCATGTTCGAATGAGAATAGGAATGCGAATGCCCACGAAAAATCTAATCATATTAGATTGGAATGCAGCACTTTGATTATGGACAACCCCACTTCAGCTCTGCATGCGGTCAAGATACGTAAAAATCACAGCACGATGGTGATGATGAAGCAAGCCATGTGAGTGAACCCACAAAAAGTCGCACGAGTAGTGTTGGGATTGGGAAGACGTTTTCAAGACTTTCCATTTGACACAGGAGCTAAAGTCAACGCGCCGACAGGAGCCGGAAGCAGCTCAGCTAAAGATGGAAGTTCGACACCCGTCCGTCGTCGTTCATCTCCAACTGGAGCCCTTATGAACGAAATCCGGAAAATGTCTCTGGCCTCGCAAGATGCCAAGGAGGAACGTCAGATCAAGCGGTTTCGTCGTTTTCATGGCAGACGACGGAATCGGAAGGAGGAGGAGTACACAGACAAGGACAGGGCTGCTGCTGTAACCCTTGGCTCTCGAGATATCAAACAGTCGCTCAAGGCGAAGAAGAAAAGAGAACGCAAACTCTGTGTTTCCATTGACCTTTTGAACAGGGAAGACTTTCTTTCCGAGATGCTTCTGAACGAGGCGACGCATCAGATGCGAATCAAGGACATCACCATGGCACTCAACACTCTCAATAAGGTCTTCGTTTCAGCTATCGTAGCCAGCATCATTCAGCATTGCAGCAATGTCGAGAGAGTTAGCCCTCTGTCTATGACGCGCACAAGAATGGACCTTTTATAAGTTTAGCTTAAACAACGAACAATCTGCGCGTTATCAACAAATTGAGAAAGTGCAGGGCATAAGCAGAGTGCGTTCACTGACTCCAGCCTGAGTTAACAAAATAGAGGAATATACATACTATTCGGCTCACACCCAATCTTCCAAACTGCACTCATCCAAACCGCTAAAATTGGTCTTTCGTCTAAGCTGCACTCGTCCAAACTACACTCGTCCAAATGTTTAAAGCGCTAGAAAAGGTTATCAAGTAATGCATGTCGTACACACGGTGTCCTTGACTATTGGCCTGAACCAAAAGTCATTCATTGGTACACATTAGGACATTTCCTTGTGGAAAAGGGAGACCAAGTTAATTTAATAAAGTCTCTGAACTCTGCTCAGTGGTATTGAAAAAGGTAGCATAACATTATGAGAAGAAATATTTATATATTATAAATGTAAATCAAACAAATAGAAGAAGTGCCAGCTAGGTAAAAATTTTGTTCCGTCCATAGAGCTGATATCGCGTCGTAATCATATCATTTAAATATCGTTTCAAAAGCACAGTGTGAAGGTAAAAAAAAATAAAGGTAAGTAATATTCACCTGTCAATACGTTATAAACATAATTTAAAATATTCCTAGTTTTAGCATTACATATTGAATTCCGATATATTTAGTGCAGTATATTTGTTTAACACTGCACTGGATGCGATATTTTCTTAAATATTTTAGAGATTCGTAATAAACAATCTGTTGCTTAGAGCTGTTGATATCTTTTTGTTCAGTCCATTACTCAAAGATCCATGTCCTATGTATACGACATGTTAAACTTGTGAACCTTTTGTAGCGCTTTAAACATTTGGACGAGTGCAATTTGGACGAGTGCAGTTTGGACAACTGCAGGGATGCCTACTATTCAGATATCTGTGTACGATACGAAATGTAATTCGACTTTCTTGTAAATCTGCATACCACAAATATTCAAGCTTGATGCTAAGTAGAACGACAATTCGGAGCTAGGAACCACCTTTATTAAAGCAGGTGAAATTTTTAGTTCCTGGACTGAGTTGCGTTGAATACCCTATATCGGCTATGATTCTATGCTGTCAGGTTATACTGCAATAAAATACAGGGGAATTCGGTACGCTTCAAAAATTGTTGCAATGGTTCCCATGCATCTTCCTTTTTCCAGCCGTCTGCTTGCATAGTTAGCAGTATCAGTGGAATACTACATAGAAGGACGCAGTGAAGATCAATATGTTGGGCTATCAGATGTGTACTCCAGCTACAATGAAGCCATTAGTGTTCCTTTTATTGGCAAATCTTTTGTCAAGAAGGAGAAAGCAGTTTGAGAGAAAGCGTTTCTGAGATAGCGTGACACGAAGAACCGAGACGGACACATCTCTTCCTATTGCACATTGTAATCAGACCCATTCTATTCTAAATGCTTGTGACCAATCTATGAATGCAGGCACTGGAGTTGCAGCCCACTCATAAGGCAGCCCTTGTGGCCAGAAGTCAGTGTCACCTGAAGCTTGGAGACGCCCTGTCAGCCCTCAAGGACGCCGAGACAAGCTGCGACACACGAGAGACAACGTACATCACGGGTTTGTATCAGTATGCAGAGGCTCTGTATAATCTGGGACAGTTTGAGAAGGCGCTGATCGCTTATCATCGTGGATATCGACTGCGGAAGGACATGGAGGGCTTCCGAATAGGTGTCCAGAAGTCACAGGAAGCTATTCAAAAGTCCATTGGAGGTATCTCCATCTAAAAAGGCGTTTAGCATCCGATCCCAGCATTTCAATACTTGTTTGAATTTACATGGCCTTCTCTGGGTTTTCAGACCATTCTGCAACGCAAATTGAAGACTTGGAGGAGATTCTGCCAATTATCTATGAAATGGAGACTTTTAAGAATCGTAATTCCTTTCTATATTTGAATTCCACACAAGCATACGTATATCTATTAACATTAAGACGCAACGAATCAATGAGTATCAATGGGAATGCGTTCCCGTATAATGGTGGAAATTTTCCAAGTATTATTTCACATTTCGGAATTTCAATGCTATTGAAAATCTCATGCTTAAAAAATATACACAATCCTGTATTCAGGCTTTTACTCAAACTCATAAACTTGCATGATAAGATATGCAAAACAGAAAACAGACATGTTTCGTGGAACTCAGCGTTTGATGGATAGTGAAAAAGAAATTTCTCTGAAACTAAATTGAGTTTAAAAGAAACTGGAGGAAATTAAATTACACGAAATTGCTAGAATTGAATTTAATTTCAGAAAAGTCGCAGGGGAACTCGCAGGCTTCTGCGGCTGAGGCAGATGAACTTCTTCGACGTCGATTTAACGGGAAGCTGAAAGCTCCGTCTAAAACTCGTTCGCGTTGGGTATCCAGGGAAGTCCTTGGTCAGATGTACCACGACAAGGACTACTTAACCAAGTTCCTCACACGACCCGACATCCAGAAAGAGCAAGCCTCATCCAGCGACTTGCGGGAAAATGCTGCAGAAGCTCTGAACTATCTGGAGATCCGCGAAGAGTTCTGGAGGCAGCAAAATCCGATGTATGCACGGAAAAGTGGATTCAATCTTAACAACAAGGTAACTGCGAGTTGACTTCGGACTCTCATGTAGAGTACTGCTAACAAACGATCATAATTTGCTATGCGGTCCGATGTACACCCTCGGTCTTGACGAACTTGACTAATACTGTAGGTCATAAGAGATGGTCATTCTTATCTCTTATCCTATTTTGCGTATTTGTACAAAGACGTCAACTGTCAGATCAGCTCCATTCATCCGCGCAGTACATGACATGCTGAAACGTTGTAATCCGCTTCAAGAGTCTCTTTTCCTTGCAATCTCCGCAAATTGAATCAGCTATTTACAGTAACGGGCGTATGCTCTGCAAACTAAATCCAACCGATTAGGTCGGTCTTTCAGTCATCTAAAATTCTGCTTCCACATCTCCTTAGATGGTCCTTGAGTATGAAGATCTCGAAGCTAAACGAAAGGAATCATCTCGACGTCCGAAGAAGTCCCCCACCAGTGACAGAAGCGTCAGCAACATCTCTAACGTACATTCGAAAAGCCATGGGATACCGACAAAACCAATAAATCCCACAATTCGGGTCACTGAGCTGTTGAAATAATCAGTCTTCAAATGTCGTCGAAGCAAGATAACATCAACTTGCATAAATAAACATACCTAGCAGCGTATAGAAAAGTGAGCCATGAACCTTGAATTGTTTTGGAGTAGATACATAATGTTATATATTGTATGTAGTAGTTGTAGCGTAGCTCACGCGAACACGCAGCTTTTTTGTTTCCCACATAATATCGCAATGCATACGACGCCCCAGATCAGTAAAATATTATATTTTGCACGGATATTCAGCGTCAGAAGTACCTGTTAAAAATTATCCCTCCTCGTAATCGTGATATACACATTGTATCTGACATAGAGACCTAACTGGATTGTATAAATATAGAAATATTAGATACCTGCCCAGAACTTTCAGTAAATGGAGTCCTAGAAAACTCGACTAAAATTAATTAACATGTACTGCATATTTAAAAACTGCAATCTTGTATGAACTTTGTGTTGCGTTGCCGGTTTTTCATTTGGTTCGTCGTCGGTGCCCTGTGCCCTGCCCTGGTCGGTGCCCTTATCTCTTGTTTGATTTCTCCAACTTCGCTGATTGGCTGAAACAAACCTCGTACGACGCGCTTCCCTGCACTCGTCCAAACCCCTAAATAAAAGTCACTCGTCCAAATTGTTTCAAGCCTCAAGGGATAGAAAAGATTCACAAGTGTAACATGTCGTAGACACAGAACAGGGATCCTTGAGTAATTGGCCTTATCAACAGTTCTACGCAACAGAATGTTTATTATAGTTCTCTAAAAGATTTTAAATCTCGGATTTACTGTAATGTCAGGTTACATCAAACAATCTACTGGGCTAAATGCTAAATAATATCAAAATTCAATATGTAGTGCTAAAACTAGGAATAGCGATCCCCAGGAATTTAATGGTTCCGAGGATCTGCATAGATACGAACAACTAAAAAAAATTCAATATCATAATTAAATGAGTAAATGCGGTTTTCAACATTTTTTTGCATGAGGATTTTATCTTCTCGTCCATCGTCCTCATCCTCAAGTACGAAGCTCTTGTGAACCAGTGTTTGTGACCACTTTCCGGGTAAATTGACCTGTGTTAATTTCTTGGGGAAAGCCAGGAAATATTTTGTTTCGATCTCTGTATAGGGGTCCACCTCACTGTGCGAAACCTCATTATGCGAAACTGAAGAAATCCTAATTCAGCGAAACAGATTTTATTTATTTATTTATTTATTTCAGCACCATGTGAATAGCAACGACATCATACATAACGTACACAAATATGATACCCACCCACTAGTGGGATTTACGGTATCACGCATCAGCACCATAACTCGCACTAGTACTAGTAAATAGCGAAAACTAATTACCTAATTGAAACATCTTTGCTTTTATAGGTTCAACAAAAACCCATGAATCTTTTTTTTTGAAACTATTTAAAGAAGGTAGATTTTTAACTTCCTTAGGTATTTCATTCCATAGACGGATAGCTCTGTAATAGCTCTGATTCCATATTATGCGAAACTTGAAAAAGGTTTTGAACTCCTGTATGTCGTAGACAGTATTCGATGTCATTGCTTGATAATCAAATTCTACAGTTCACATTCAGTCGAATTCGTCTTACTTATCATTGTTTTAGAAGTAATAGATCGATCGTAGTAATCTAAACGCTGCAGGAAAATCACGATCATGCGTTACCAACAGAAGAGATCGACAAGCTGAAAAGCCGTTTCATTCGAAGCTCAACAGAATTGTTGGAAAGTCACACGTTAATAAATTTGCTATCATAAAAACCCTGCAGCAAATTCAAGATGATTCAGAAACGGAGACTCAAAGACTCAAAGATGGAGGAAAAGCAAAGCTTCCCAAGTTAAAGTACAGAAAACAGGAAGAAAAAATGGAGAACTCAAAGGAGATGCTGAACACAACTGCGCTTTCCTTATTCGAATACATGATGACTGTTTCCACTACTTTCCCTTTAGAATTAAAATACAATTGTTTTTGCATATTATTGTGACGTTCTCATTTCATTGGCAATCTTTAACATGTAGTTTTGTAGATTGGATTAGATTTTTGATTGATTGATTGATTTGATAAAATAAAATAAAGCAAGCGGAATCAAATTTGTTTAATTTGACACTCACTCAATGACATGGAATACTGTCTACGACATACAGGAGTTCAGAA